>JANHFL010002492.1:424863-441692 GCA_032468155.1 Oxyrhabdium leporinum | reverse complement strand
CCTTCCTTCTTTCCCTCCATCCTTCCTTCCATCTTTCCTTCCTTCCTTCCCACCTTCCCTCCTTGCACCATTTCTTCCTTCCTTCCTTCCCTCCTTCCTTCCTTCCTCCCCTCTTCCATTCTTCCTTCCTTCTAAAAATGTATATAGCTTCCATCTCATATGCATGACTCTGGGTGCCTAATAGTTAGAAACAGAATAAAAAATAAAGTAAAACCAGCCATTTAAAAAAAAGCCCCAGAAATAACATAAAATAACATAAACATTGGAGAACATTCACTTTATTGCTATACTATTAACTACATCCACTGAATAATCAAGATAATCCAGATTGTTTAAAATGGAGAATGATTGGAAAAGCTGGTTGCCTGATACACCCCAGATATTTTGTCTAACAAACGGGAAGTCAGAGTAATTCTTCAGATGGGGTACAATCCACCCAGAAGTCCTTAGATTGAAATATGATAAAATCTATACAGAAGCATAGCATTGCTCAGGTCTGAATGTTGCTGTGGCTCTCAGCAATCTAGCATTACCTAGCATGGCCAATGTTTGTATACTTTGGACATTGTAATTCGTGATACAGTGTAGGTAAAAACAAGTGGGCTATCATAATGCCTATTTCCTATTATTTAATTTGATTTTTTTTAATAACAAGAATCTTGTTTTCAAGAGCTTCAAGAAATAACTTTATTTTGGGCATGTGGATTTTTCATAAAGGGGTTTGATATTCTAAAACAGCAGAGAGCTAATATGCTATTTAGATGTCCCAGCAAATTATTCTTTCTGCTTTTTTTCCCCATTTACCACAACTATCTTTTATTGCCCAGTACCTGAACTTCACAAAATGTCCTTGTGTAACTATTTAGATGTAAATTGGGACTGCTTTTTAAAAGATTTGCAATTGTGCACATAGATACAGTGTTGCGTTCTAAAATCGACTCCTGAGACCACTTCTGGGCCTTAGTATGTTTCTAAATAGGAGAGGGCTGCATCTTTGAAGGACATACATTATTTCACAGTGTTCGTCTTTCACACCCACTTACATCCTTCAAGAAATAACAAAGGCTGTAACAATACAGTCTGAGCTGTTTTAGCCAATGGTAAGCCATTCTTTGCTGTCCCAGTTTATTAAATAAACCACAACTGATGACTCATAAATAGCCAAAGCCAAACCACATCACCGTTTTATGGTGTGTGAGAATGTAGATAATCTGTGATCCTCTCGGTGTTTTCACCCTGCCTGAATTTACAAGGACCCATCACATGTCATTCCTTGATCTTTGGAAGGGGCTGCGAGGGGACAAGTGCATTTGGGGAAGAAGGCTCAGGACAAGCTTCTGCTGGGGCATCATCTGAGGATCAATAGTCAAGATGGCAGTCATGACTGCACAATTGAAGGTCCGTCCTTTTTCTTCATGGATCCATGTACAAATAGGGAAAGGCTTCCTGTGCATAGCAGTGACTACCTTCTTGACTTTTTTTTTGACCCAGAAGGAGCCTGACTTCTGCTACTGGTTAATAAAGAAACGCAATGGTGGCAAGCAGGGAAAGATTGTGGTGGTGGCTGAAAATGAGAGAAAGGATGCTTTGACAGACAACATTGTTGCAAGGACAGGAATATTACCCTGCCTCTATTTTTCAGTTGCAAAATGGTGGAAGTTTTAAAAGAAAAGGTCTCAGACCCAGATTAAATACACATTGACTGTATTTGCATGATATAGGGATTTTGTTTGTTTGCTATCTTCAAGTCAGGTTTTTTGAGTTCTGGTGACTGCCTGAATAAGTCCCTGCAGTTTACTTGGCAAGATTTCAGGCATGGTTTGCCATTCTCTCCTTTCTAGGGCTGGGAGAGAGTAACTGGATCAAGACCACCCAGCTGGCTTTGTGCCTAAGATTGGCCTCCACCAAATTGGCTCTCTTCCGCCAACTTTGCTCTGTTTTTAAAATACCTATAATTCCGGCTCTCTATCATGCTTAATTGAAGCATGGTTGACTTAATCCATATTTTTTTGTGCCTGCACAATATGATGAATCATAAACCAACCCCATGCCTGGGCTCACATAATATAGTATGTTAAAGTGTGGCTGGCTTCTGTGTGTCATACAAATTTAGGTGTTAAATAGTTAGCACAATTTCGTGAATGAGAGTGATCTTGACATCCAGTACAGTGTTGAAATATAAAAGTCATGTTTGCATTTGGTTATCAAACCTGGGCTGCTAAAATCCAAACGACCTGTAGTTCATTTGTGTCAAAATGAAAACAAGTCCATCATGCACTTCTCCATCACACCTATGATTGAAGCTGAAGACAGAGCTTATTCACCGGTGATTTGATAGTGGTTTACTAAACCAAGGCTTATTGACTAAATCATTATTAATGGCTTAGTACAACATACTAAACTCAAGCCAAAACATCATACAATGGGTTACTATAATCATATTAATCCAGTATATGCTGCATGAATCAAAAAGAGGGCTGCGAAAATATCTACAGACCCCTCACATCCTGGACATAAATTGTTTCAACTTCTACCCTCAAAACAATGTTATAGAGCAGGAGTCTACAATCTTGGCCACTATAAGACTTGTGGACTTCAACTCCCAGAATTCCCCAGCCAGCCAGGCTTACAGTCGTAAGGAGACCCCTGTTATAGAGCATTGTACACCAGAAGAACTAGGCACAGTTTTTTCCCACATGCCATCACTCTGCTAAACAACTAATTCCCACAATACCGTCAAACTATTTACTAAGGTTGTATTACTATTATTCTTCCAAACCTTCCTATTACCTATCTCCTTCTACTCATGACTATAACTTTGTTGCTTGTATCTTTAGGATTATATTGTTTTATTTTGTCTCCTAGTATGATTTTGATTGCTTATTTAGTATCCTGTGACTATCACTAAATGTTTATCTTATGATTCTTGATGAATGTATTTTTTATGTACACTGGGAACTTATGCACCAAAGACAAATTCCTTGTGTGTCCAATCACACTTGGCCAATAAGGAATTCTATTCTATTCTCTATTCTCTTAAACTCCATGTAAACACTTGGACCTCATGGAGCTTAAGAGAATAGAGAATATAATAGAATCTGGGTTCAATGACACAAGATTTTGCTGCCAGCAAATCTAGGCAACCTGTCTTTATTATTATTATTTTTCATTTATTTTTGTTGCATTCAGGCCTGTAAAAATTGATTCCTTCCACCCTAACAGCTAATTTAACTTTGTTGTGCCATGAACGAATAGCCTCCTTCCATTCTCATTGGTTTCCCTGTGTTGGATTTTAGAGTTTTTATACTATGTAATGTGTTGTGTTCATTGTTGTCACTAAAGAATAATAATAGAATTATGACATATATTTGAATACCATGTTCAGTCTAATTACTTTTCTTCCCTTGACACTTACTGATGTATCAAATGATCCAGATTAATCCTCTCTGTATAGATAATGTATCCTGTCAACCCAAACTGCAGAACTGATATTTTAATTCAGAGACTCGATTTCAGCAGCTCACAAGCAAAAAAATTATTTTCAGCTCCCATTTTCCAGCCTTTATGCAAGATATGAATTCTATAAGGAATAAAACACTAAGTAAAATCCTTGCATACTGAGGATATATACCCACTTCAATCTTTAGATGATTTAAAATCCAATAATCTCCTAACAGGATTAGCTGGACAAAGTACTGAAATATTTACAATTACTCAATGATATGACTCCTGGCTGATCTGTTTCTTCATAAAAGAATGTCATCTGGGATAACAATGCTCATTTCTAACTAAATTCTTATTTCTGTACTGCAGGAACTGACTTCTGGTGATCTGGATATTAGACAAGAAGATGTACATTCTCATTTCTGCTTAGTAATTATTAACTGGGGATCCTGAATGGTGATAGGAAACCCTGAATGTAGGTCAGTGAATGGTATACAAGGATAACCAATATAGGCAGTTCAGTGTATCCCAGACTAAAATAGAGATCAGCAGCTTTATAGAGTTAGATAGGAATTAAGAACCAATGTAGTTTGTTGGCTATGGTTGAGTATGAAGAAAGCTATTACGATTTAGCCTAAAGGATAGATCCAGCTTTTCACCTGGTTCACATATTGAACTAAACCATAATTTGCTTGTGTGTATAGTTTGCTAAAAAAAAAAACAACCACACACAATTTGCTGTGTCTCCACAATACATTTAAAACCATTGTGAGAAGATTTGTGCATTCCGTCTGTGGTTTTTCTGGCAGGCTTTACTAACTCTTGTTTGCTAAGTATCCATCTTTAATGTATCAGATGTGATGAAGTATGATCACGGAGCAAGGTTAAGAATGGCTGAAAACCAATTCAAAGTTGAAAGATTAAAGATTCCGGGTTCAGATGTTCTGTTTTCCAACTTCTGCTGGAAAAAAATATGCTTAATTCATTGATGCTTCCTAGTTTACTTCGGTAACTTTTGCACTGTTGGTTAATAACCTTGACAAGCAAAGAAGAGTTATGAACAGAAGTGTCTGCAGCAGGCTTCAAGAAAAGTCAAGATGGCAGGCAAAACTTTGCAATCAAAGCTCTACCTCTTTTTTCACAGAGAGAGAAGATCCGATTATAATATTTCCAAACAATGCTCCATCCTACTGGGCGGGTTCTTTTTAATAGTCCTGCAAAGGTAAAGGTTTTCCCTGTCACATCATATCTGATTATGAGGCAGTGCTCATTCTCCGATTCCTAACCAAGGGAGACAGCATTGTCCAAAGACAATTCCATAGTCTTGTGGCCAACATGATTACATGCTGAGGTTCATGGAAAGCTGTTACTTCCCACCAAAGTGGTACTTATTTATCTACTCACATTTGCATGCTTTCAAATTGCTAGGTGGGCAGGAGCTAGCACAAGTGACAGGAGCTCAGGTCTTGAACCCGTGCTGTCAGCTTTCCAGCTGACAAACTCACCATATTTAACTGCTAATCTAATCTAAATAATCTAATCATCATCAGAATCATCATCTAAATTTATGGGTACTCCTCTGGTGCCCACAAATTTAGATCAAATCCTACAAGAGCCAAAACGTCCAACCAATATAAGCAAAACAATATTTTTTAAAAACATTCAAATCTACATCCAGGAAAACTTGCTCCCTCTGTAAAATGCTGAAGTCTTTTCTCCAAGTGTGCTTGACATTTCTGGAACAATAATTTGGAGCCACAATGATAACATCAAATCAATAGCAATTAGAGTCAACAGATTCTCAAACAGGATCCAAAACATAATGCATAAAAATGGCTTCAAATCAACCTTTAAAAAGAAAGGGATATCTTGTTTTTCAGACAGTCCTCTGTTAATCTTACCCCCCACCACAATCATGCAACCTTCCAAAATTGCTGTTATGAGTGATTTTCTTGATTCCAATTAGCCCTGACCTTTTTTGTTACTGATTGCAATTTTTTATTACCTATGACTTTGGGGATGCATTGATTTCTGTAGGAAAGACAAAATGAATTAATTCCACTACAATGTCAGGAAGAGGAGAGAATGATGGTGTTATGTTGCTCATAACATTATCTTTGTTTCAGCACATAGATTCTAATTGTCCCTTGCCTGCTCATCCATAGGCAAATAATATAGTACAATTGAAGAGTGACAGACTCCATAAGCTCCAGTTTCTATCGTAACATCTGAAGATACTTCTCAGAGCTTACAGGTTGGGGACTTTCTTCAACAGTCTCTGACATTATTCTTCACGTGTATATGGGGCCTATGAAATGGAACAGAGAAAATGCTGCTTCTCTTGCCAATAAGCAGCCCAGAATTGTGTCCTCCTTTGAAACATCTCAGAACTTCTTATATGTCAGATGGTTACCAACCATCTGTCTTGAAGACAAAAAGGGCTGGATCTTAAATTGACTCCTCACCAGATGGCTTGCTTTCTAACCCAGATGGTGATTTGATCAGGGCTTGTTGGTGGAGGGAAAAAACAATGCACATGCAGCTTTCCCAGCTAGTTCTCAGTCCACCAGTGAACTTTCTCTTTGCAAACTAATAAAATAAAAGTTCCGCTTTCTTGGAAGGTCCTCTTCTCTGAATCAAAGTCAGAGTCTTATGGACTCACTGCCTAAGTGAGAGGGCAAATATCTACAAACTCATCTGGTGAACACTATGCGAAAAGTGGGCACCTCTCATTTTTTCGGTTCACAAGTGGCACTTTCCCCTCAACTGACAGACTGTTCAGCAAAACAGATGACAGCAAAACCCATCAAAGTTTGGAGTTCCCTGGCTAGAGAACAGAAATCATTCCGTATTGTGGAAGAGGATTGCTTGGGATTAGCTGGTTGATTAATGGCAAATTGATAGTACTGATATGGCTTAATGGTCTAAAGGTGCTAGAGTAATCCCACAAGTTGATCAATTATCAATAATAGCCATTGTTGTTTTTTTAAAAAGAGAGACTTTCCCCAGCTAAACATTTTAGCATTAGCTATTGAACGGATAATTTTTGAAGAGGAAAAAATGGGGCAAGCCCAGTTGAATTCTAACGATTGATGGCTTTCTTGACTGTCAGGAAGTTACTAATAAAGTCTCCAAACAAAACTATCACATGGGATAGCTTTTCTACATATACACATGTAATTTTTTTTAAAAATGAGTGCAAGAGAGATTTAAGTACAGTAAGAGAAGATAATTTCAGTTCAAAAGCTCTATTTTATCTGTATATCTGTTCATATGTTCATAATGTGTGATCCAAATCTTACCCAATCATTCTGATACTGTAGGTGCAGATTGGGTATTTCTTCACCTACCATCTCACCCTAATAAAATACTTGGATGTATTTGGTCTAAGTGGTAGCTATGATTTCACATTTTTGTGTATATAATAGCAATAAAACTTAGACTTGTATCACAGTGCTTTACAGTCCTCTCTAAGCGGTTTACAGATTCAGCATATTGCCCCCAACAATCTGGGTCCTCATTTTACCGACCTCGGAAGGATGGAAGGCTGAGTCAGCCTTGAGCTGGTAAGAATCGAACTGCCAAATTGCAGACAGACAGCAGCCAGCAGAAGTAACCTGCAGTACTGCATTCTAACCACTGCGCCACCACGGCTCATAATTATAATATTACCCACCTAACTCAATGAACCAAATGCCAACTGAATTTGAAATTGAATTTGAAATTTTTATCTCAATAGAGGAAAGTATCTGGAGCTTGAGGTTAAACTGTGGAGATCTTGGTGCTGTCTGATCTTAGTTGTCTGCTTGTTTGTTATTTAACTTCTTGTTAAATAACAAGAAGTTTTATAACTAATCTTATTACCCAGGATTGGACAACTTATCTAAAATGCAGAATAGCTGCTACATTTCCCCCCTCCCGCCCCTCCTTAATGGAAAGTAGGAGATTTACCCCTTAACTCCCTCCTTTCCATCTGGATTAGGTGCCCTCATCTGCTCTTGAAACAAATTGATCAGGTTAATATCCTGTTAAAGGTTTTCTAATAGCTTTAAGTACCTTATCTGGAAGCTGAGTCATGGCAACTGAACTTTTCTTTTCGGTTTGAAACATTTCTCTGCTTATCCAAATAGCTTCAAGTACAGGTAGTCCTTGACTTACAACTGTTCATTTAATGACGACTCGAAGTTACAATGGCACTGAAAAAAGTGACTTGCGACAATTTTTCACTTACTTAGAACAGCAGCATCTCCAAGGTCACATGATCAAAATTCCAGATGCTTGGCGACTGGTTCATATTTATGATGCTGGGTCATGTGATCACATTTTTGCGACTTCCTAACAAGCAAAGTTAAGGGGGAAGCCAGATTCACTTAACAACTGTGTTAACAATTTAACAACTGCAGTGATTCACTTAACAACAGTGGCAAGAAAGGTCGTAAAGTGGGTCAAAACTCAACACGTCTCACTTAACAACAGAAGCTTCAGGCTCCGTTATGGTCGTAAGACAAGGGCTACCTGTACCTTCTTTCTTAGCATTCAACTTCACTTGTCCTTTGATAGGTGCATCTTTTTAATATAATTGGGACCTATTCTGGCTTCTGCCAACCGAGTAACAATATGGTACCGAATTTGGTCCAGCATTGCATCTTAAGTTTGTTTTATGTCTTTAGTGCATCCTATGGTTACTCTCCTTTGAATAATACAGCAGAAGTGGGCTGTTCTAATCCTGAAGCCTGATGGCTGGAAAGCCTGTTTGCCTTACGGCTAGACTTAGGTGGCGTGGAGAAAAGTAAAGAAAGAATCCATTGTCTTAAATGACACATCCAGCAGAGAGGTCTGCTGCATAAATAATGCCCCAGGCACAGCCTCCGGAGGGGAAAACAGTCTTTGCTGTATAATAGTTTTATGGAGTTTAGTTTAACAACATCTGCAAAACCTTTATGGCTGGCCCACCATTCCCTTTAGGATGGGGCCTAAGAGGATTTATCTTTACTTAAAAAGCATCCAATTTTTCCCAAGGGGGAGGGGAGGGGAGGGGTGATTCTTAATGGTGTCTTCATTCACCAGCATTCAAAGTGATCTAAGAGGGCAGTAGGAAGGACACTGGGCTTTGCCCATTGTTTATGTCAATCATATGACTGCTGTGGCTATTATGAACAGACATGCTAAAAACAGTTTAATTTCCACATTCTTCACAGTGAGTAATGCTTCTCACCATACCGAGTGCTAGACAGCACTAAAGAAAATAGGTAACAATGCTTCTTTTTAAACGTCGTGATTATCACTTTAAATTTTGGTTCCCATTGTTGGATTTGCACCTTGAGAATTGGGTAGCCCCCTAAATACCCACCTTCTTAGAAGTCCCCCATTATTGCCAACTGACTCACTTTGGTAGTTCCAGCTGAATACAGTCCAGCTGTCATTGGCAAAGCTTTAAAGAAAAGCTGGTCTTAGCAGATGGCAGCATCTAGCTGATCTTGGAAGCTAAGCAGGGTTTCTCCTGAATTAGTATTTGGATGAGGGTCCATCTAGGAATTCCAAGGCTGTAGACTATTCAGACAGGAAAAATAGCCCAAAAGAAGCTGCCAAGAAAAATCTGTGTGCGCAGTACCTGAAAGCCAACCAGAAAAAGACAGATACAAATTAGGATGAGCTTTCAAGAGAGCCCATTTCCTAATTTTAGTGGGCCTGGCTTTAGTGTGATACACACCCTTCTTGCAGATCATTTTAGCATCTATGGTAATCAAATTTCAGGTAACTCTCTAAAGGAAACCTTCCCTAGATATTGTCTGTGTTTATAAATCTTGCTGAGCCATAATAGCCTTTGTTTGGTTTAGGCTTAATGTGTTACATAAATGGGGCCCATGATGAGATTAAATCATAATTTATCTCTTAGGATGCTAAAACAAAATCTTTTAATAAACTGTGTTTTAGCATGACATGTGAATCCAACCATTCTGTACAGCATTAACCATGCAGATCTTCAAAAGTACCTAGCAATAATATCAGCTTAAACTGAAAAATCGTTCTCATAAACCAAACTCATATGATCCTGGCTTATTTTCTTCAGTTCAGTTAAATTAAGACAGAATTTTCCACTATTGGTATCATCTACTACAGGGGTATGAAACTCGATTTCATTGAGGACTGCATCAGGATTGTGTTTGACCTTGGGGGAGGCAGCTCGACGTCACTCATCAAGGATCCGTTTTCTGCCGCGACAGGCTCCTGCAGACCTCTGTCAGAGAAAATGGAGCTCAGGGAGAGGAGGAGCACGCACCGCTCTGAGCTCCATTTTCACTGGCAAAGGGCTGCAGGAGTCCGCCGTGGCCAAAAACGGAGACTGGGCGGGCCGTGAACGGCTCCCTGAGCTCCATTTTCACTGGCAGAGGCACCACGGGCCAGTCCTTCGCTATTTCCAGGGCCATCCCATGGGCCAGATCTAAGCACCCCATGGGCTGGATCCGGCTGCGGGCCTTGAGTTTGACACCCCTGATCTACTATAACCATGATTTTTGATGGGGACTGACATGCATCAAACAAAAAGAAAGGGTGTGGTAAGAACCCTGAGAATTAACATTTATTTACAAAAGCTACCATATATGTGAGCCCAGTGACCTCAGTCACATTTTCTTTTATCAGATGGGATGAACCAATCTAAAAAAAATTATCAAATCCCAGTTGAATAATATTTTACATGCAGAAAGTTGACATTTCTGGGATAAGAGTTGGTTCAATACCAAGCAATCATCCAGTGGCTTTCTTCAGGATAAGCATCTCACTCTGCACAGGATTTCCAGTCACATTAATCAACAGCATTTTGACCTATGAAAAGCAATTTATATGTCCCACAAGATCCTCCAAGGCATTTTTAACCAAGGAATAGACAATATTTAAGTCATTTTCTCCCATTGGGGAGTATCAGGGAAGACTGGCATTTTTCAGAATTCTTTTTTACTTATTATTAAGAATGCAAGGACTTCTCAAAAGTTGATATGTGCACTTTGCTGGGGGAGGGGGTTGTTGACACCTGGCAGGATATAATGCTTTCAAACAAGGGTATAGAGAAAGGTAGAGCAGCCTATGGTGGTGAAAGTTGGACCTTAATAAAGCAAGACAGACAGAAAATCAACTTGTTTGAGCTGTGGGTTTTGGAGAAGGCTCCTGTGTGTTCCTTGCAAAGGCAGCTAACAAACAAGTACTGGAATGCATAATACCAGACATGTTACTGGAAGGCAAAATCACAACACTGTTTCTTGCTTATTTTGGCCATGTCATGTGGGGGAATTCACTGGAGAAAGCAATTATGCTTGGGAAAGTTAGTGGTTAAAGGAAACCAGGCCATCAAAGAACATTGTGTCTGGACACCATCAAAGCTAACACCAGCCAGAGCATAGAACAACTCAGAGAAGTAGTACAAGTTCAGAAGATGTGGAGAGACCTGGCTCATAGAATTGCCAAGAGTCAAACACAACTAAATAGATAACATCATCATCATCATCATCATCGGTAAGGAATTTAAAAGCAACATGTCACCTGCAGACCCTGAATTGCCCAGGCCAGGTTGAGACTACGGTCTATTCAGTTCAACCAGTGGATTACAAAAAGTCGGGTCACGTAGACAGGCGCAGAACCCCAATCCAGTTTCATTAATTATAGATTACATCCTGCAACGGTACCTTTAACAACATTGAACTTCCACAGCTTCCTATCTCAGGCCGTTAGGAAGGACTCAATAAAAATGCCGAATCCGATCCAAATATCTGACTGACTATGCAACCATAACAATAAATGTCATAGCCGATAAGCTGTGATCCATTATTGGCACAACTATTAGAAGCAGTGGCTTCATTTTGCCTCATAGGTAGGCCATGCAGCACATAAATCTGAACCCGGTAATACCGCTGAGATAGGAATCTTTCGGAAGAAACTTAATTCTTGCCAATATTTTTAAAGGGTCTTTAAAGAGGTAAAGATTATCAAATCGAACAAAGTCTGCACAAATGTAACTCAAGCATGTCCCAAGAATGGATACACATCAACAAGGGAAAGAAACTACAATCAGAGCTACGCAAGTGAAAATTTAATGGTGCAAGAACAGAAAAAAAAAATGCTAGCTGGTAAATAAGTATCAAGTAAAAAAACAACAACCATACTTGTTTGGCACACCTTGCCATGATTTCAGCTTGTAGTTTCAGTGAGTTTATTAACTTTATTCTGCCTAACAGGTTTTCCACAGGCTTCCTCCTAGACTCCAGTTGTAAGCTGCCTACAGCTGAAGTGGGCTTAATGACTCCCTTTCTGGATCTATCAACCCCCTCTGTCGCTTTGGCCACAGCGATGACCAAGTGTTCTGCCTGGATCAGGATTAACCCACTACCTTGTCAGTAAAATCCCCCTGCTCCTACAGCACAGTGCCCACTCAGGCCAGGCAAGCAAGCATCAATTGCTCTCTCTTTCTGCAGAAAGGCCTTTGAGGACATGAGACTTCCAGTAATAGGCTTTTATGTGAGGAAGGAAGGAAGGAAGGAAGGAAGGACTTTCACTTTTCGGCTGTGCCAGTGATATTTAAGGAGGGAAAAAATATCAGCCCGTGTTTCGCCAGTCTGGCAGGCTAGCTTTCTCCATTACAGTTTTTGGCTTCTTTTCTGTTGAAGACAAATTCCCCAGGCTTTAAACATTCTGCAAGCTGGCAGCCAAACGGAGCGGAAATAAGAAGCAGAAGGGGCCGCAGAAAAACTAAAAAGAAAATATGGAATTTCTTTATTGGACCACCGGTGAATTTATTTATTTATTTTTTTAAATGTTCTGGTTATTCCAGCAGTCTAGACCAAAATGGTAGTGGAGAGCAGTGGGTGGTGACTAGAAAGAAGGGGCAAGCCTTCCACTGTGCAGAGCAGTCAGCTGGGTGCAGGTCTTTGCCAAAAGTGAAATGAAGCACTGAGACATTGTGTATTTCATCCTTCAAGAAACAATTAGTGTCCCAGTCTGTCATTGAGACCATCTAATCCCGATCCACCCCTTGAACCTTAGGGAAATTATCTAGGTAAACCATGCTTAGAAGACAACTAAACTTTCCCTGATTTAATTTTCTTAACTAGCAGAATATACTTTTGGATAAACAGAATCGCCATCTAAACTGGTTTGGTCCGTTTAAAATGAAGAGTATAGCAACTCCGTGGACCTTTAGGCAGGTTGAGTTTGGGCAATACGGGTCAAAGGCAGCCTCGTTTCACACTTAAAAGTTTCCTCGGTGCGCATAAAATGTGGGGAGATTTCTCCCACACAGGTGGTGCTTGCCCCAGTTCAGATTGAAATAAACAGATCCACGGGAAGGAGACATCGAAATGTTACTGAGTTGGAATATTTCGGCGTGGAGAAACGAATCCCGGCTCCTTCATACAACGTGAGGAAAACCGGTTAGAAATTAAAAGTGTTCGGTTGCAGTCACTGCAACTAAAAGCGATGCAACCAATTACTGAATATAAAGGGGGGGGGATGTAATTAATTTTTCACACTGGCACGTCACAAGTTGTGTGATTTTTGTTTATGAAATAAAACAAGTTCCCGAGTTTGGTGGCGTTTTGTTTGTTCGCGTCCCCCCCCCTTTTTTTTATTTTTTTGTTTTGTTTCAGTAAGATCCTCTGGTAACATCTCAGCAGCAAAGATGCAAAAGCTCCGGAAAAATCACTTCACTTCCCCCGGGGGTGCAACTGCAATAGATTTCTGCAATTATTGGGGAATGAGATAATTCTACCTTTGAGATTCCCTTACTCCCTCGGTAACGTTATCTGTATGCAGAGCTGTGGAGAGATGCGCGCGCCCCCTCCTTGCGCAAACTAGACCCAAAAGACAAAATCAGCATGCCCAAAGAAATGTTCTGTAGGTCACTTGAGGCTTTTTTTTCCCCCCACGCCCTTTATACTTGTTTTGTTTTGTTTTGTTTTACTTGTATGAGTGATGTACTCTTAAGGAGAACGGTTGCTCCACATACAGGAAAAGATTTCTTGCAGTCAAAAGCAGACAAGCCCAGAGAAATCGATCGGCCTTTATCGTCCAAGTAAAGGAGTTCAGTGCAAGGCTACAAGGCTGCAAAGTTCAGGTCGCCAGCTTGTGTTCCCATTCGTTTTAAAGAGGATTTTAAAAGATTGTACACTGAATCCCTACGCTATCTGGAAATGAAAGGATTTGAAGAAAACGAAACCATGTCAGGAAAGAACATCCTTGATCTTGCTTCTCCTGCAGCGATATTTTTTTTCCTCCTGATTATCGGAGAGGAGACCATTATATCCGATAACCTAGGACATGACTGAAGTGCATCACAAAAAGATTTCAGCTGCCCTGAACTGCTCTTCATCCTTTCAAGAATTAAGGGCAGGAGAGAATGGCAGAAGAATATAAATCCCAAAATGATGAAGTTTAAAATCCAATCCTGAACAAGGATTATGGCAAAGGAATGGTTCATTTCTCCTCCCTTATTAAATGTAACAAGCTTCTTGGATCTCATGAAAATGCATTTAATTGGGCAAAAGGAGGACATTTTATAAATGTCAATATAGGCAGAGGGAGGAGAAGGAAAGGAATCTTAACTTTAACCCACTGACTAAGGCTAGCAAATTTGAAGGACTTTTAAGCAAATATTGAAAACAAAGGTATAGCATTCTCCATATGGAAATGTTGCTGTTTTTAGGGGGGAAATCGATAAATTAAGAGTTTTTAATTGTATTAGGACAAAAAAGATTTTCCAACTAACTGAAATGAATATAATTTTAAATGCAATTAGTTCTGGCCAGACTGGGCCTACTGATATTTTTCTGTGTCCTTAGAGCAAAAAATATTGTTGAAATAAGTAAGAGTCCAAGACAGAACTAAGTGATGTCAGTACTAAAATATAGTAAACAGTTCTACTTTCTGCAAAAAAAAACACAGCTATTGTGCAAGAGCCCCAGTGCTCTTAACAACTAATCTCTCCTGCACTATTATCTGATGGTGCCCTTTCATCTTCTTAGACTCCAGCAAAAACATCCAACAATAAGATGAGTGAGATTTGCAACTGTAAATGCTCGGAGTCTGTGTACTTCTACAAAGATAAAAATTCTTTACAGGTCAAGATAGATTTTTTACCCCCACTTTTGACCCTAAACATACAGAAATGAATTAGCTAGACAGCTTTTAAAGCTGTTGGCAGAAGATAACCATTAGCTCAATTGAAGGGCAAGCTTTAGAAAAGAAACTGGGCCGCTTGTTACTGGAAAGGGCCTGATTCATTAATGGTTCTGTAGGCCCCATTGTGAGGACAGAAGGTCTCGGCCAAGCTCCCGTTTACCGCTACTGATAATATGAGGAGTGCTAAGGGAACAGATGGAGAGGCAAGGAGCATGATCTCCAAAGACATCCAATTGTTGTTATTTTTCCAAACTTTTCAACTCTCGTAAATATATCCTGCCTTCTCAGCACTCTTGCTCTCACTTCTTCTACGCACCAAAAATTCACACCAGCGTGAAACACTGTCTAGTGCCTGCAGGAGGTGAGATTTTTTTCAGTTTCTCACTGCCAGACAGGTTGGCAGATTGTTTAATTTTAATTTGGGAAGTTGTAAGGTGTGTGAATGCAACAGCTAAATCCAGAGCAAGCAGAAGACAAAACTGGAAGATGCGTTGAACAGCCTAAGCAGTGGGCTGATATCGAGGTCACCATCGGTCTACGCCAGCTCATCGAGTTAAGTACAAGTAGTCCTTGACTTCCACAATTGAGCCCCAAATTTCTGTTGCTAAGTGAGACAGTTGTTAAGTGAGTATTGCTCCATTTTACAATCTTATTTGCTACAGTTAAGTGAATCACAGCAGTTAAGTTAGTAATGGGGTTGTTAGGTGAATCTGGCTTCCCCCTTGACCCTTGCTGGTCAGAAATTCGCAAAAGAGTCATTCCATGCCAAGTGGTCTGGGGGTCCCTGCTTCACCATCACGGATTGCGATGAAATTTTGTGTGAACATGCATACATGTCCCCAATGATCATTGGGAAAGTGTTACATGTGCCGATGCAATACTTGCGGAGATATAGTCATTTGTTTGACCCCATACCGCAGCCTTCTACAGTATGACTCTTGAGGTTCCAGCAACTTTGAGACATAATATCTCCAGCAATATTTTGTTGAGAGAAACAAAACTTGGCCATCTATTAAACAAAATAATAAAAACATTCTCATGAGCGATCTCCATCTAGATAATTTGGAGCAAAGTTGGCCGAAAATATTGCGGCTCGAAAAAAGGTTAAAGTTTGGCTTTTTATATCTCTGGAAGGAAAGGTAGATTAAATGTGAAACTTTGTGCGTAATAACTTAGCAACACAAGGTTTTCGAGTATAAAATTTCATTCTCCTACTGCTTTCCAATAGTTCACAAATTGAGTGTAAAGTTTTTTGTAAAAATGCGAAAAATAGGGTATTTTCAGCCCGCTTTTGCAAAAAAAAGACCTTCTGGAAACTCTGTTAAATCATTCTCATTAGAAAGAGCTTGTTTCAAACTCCCTAAAAAAGTAGGGTTGGTTTTTCATTGCTGACATATAAAGCCCTAAAAATAGGGACAAAGTTGAGGACGTTGCTATGGCAACATCGCATGCATTCTATTTTTTCATCTTGTTTATTTTATATATCAAGCAAACAAATTTGGATGATTTCTTTATTCTGATTTTTGGGTGCAAGGAGGTTTAGTGGTTAGTTTTCTGATAGCTGATGGCTTTATTGAGAAATGCATAAAACAATATTAAAATGTTGATCCTGTTAGAATTCCTATAATATTCAAGTCTCTTCCTCCACAAGGGAGCTAAATGTTTATCTATTTCACATTATTTTTGCAATCCACATTTACGAGAGCAACTTTTTTAGACTTGCTTACTTCTATTCAGTGATTATGAGTTAGAGGAACAGTGATAGAGTTGTTCTAAGCTTTTGCAGTTCTTTGCAAATATCTCTTTAACTCTGCACTTTCAAGTGTTGAATTGTACAAATGTTGTGTTAATTATTTCCTAACTCTGGTTTGGAGCTTTCAGGCAGCTCTTGCAGCCCTTTCCTTTTCCTTTTTTATTGTTAATGAGGGCAAATAAAGTTAGTCTCTTAGGGAATTAACATTCTATTGTTGTGGAATGATATCTCTATGTAGGGACTGTGTATGTAATACATGCGTGCATTTTTTAAATAAGTGCAATCTGGAAATGTTGCTGACTTTAAAAATTCTGATGATACCGTGCATTTCCAGCTTTTTTGCCTGTAATTCTGGCCAGGGATGTTTACCTTTTATGCAATACCCATACATATATGTTTAAACACACACACACACCACTCACTCTCTCTCTCTCTCTCTCTCTCTCTCTCTCTCTCTCTCTCTCTC
>JANHFL010002492.1:409202-419480 GCA_032468155.1 Oxyrhabdium leporinum | reverse complement strand
TGTAAACCGCCCCGAGTCTTCGGAATGGGGCGGTATATAAATGTAAAAATAAATAAAATAAATAAATAAATAAATTATAGCATTGCAGAACTCAGATTGATTGATGTGTGTTTGAATAAGTGATGGCATGTGAAAAGAGAAGATATAAAGGGGAAAAATATGCTGGACAACTTTTGTTTTGCACATTTGCAACTTTTTTTTGATTTGTACATTTACTCAGGGAAGGTTGGTTTCCCTCCCCCCCCACACACACACTTTGTTATTTTGCTCATTTATTCCTGAACACTTGAATTAGTAATCAGAGTTTAGTGGCATCCATACATTAAGGCAAATTTTGCAGCAACCAATGGACCAAATTGTATTTGCATGCTTAGATGTGAACAGCTTCCAGCTGCTTTGAAATGAGAATGCTACATATGTCAAAGCCAAATCACAATTTTATTAGTGTCTAAAACAGGGTATTATTTTTAAAATATATGTAGCAGAGGTGGAGAAGGGAAGATGAGGAGGTGATTTTTTGGCAGGAAGAGGAGGAGACAGAGAAAGAAGGGAAAGAAAAAAAGGCTGGAAGGTAAGGAGAGAGGATAACTACCCTTCAGGGAGAGGGGAAAGAGGGGGCATAGAAGGATAGGAAATGGAAAAAGAAGCCTGGGGAAAGGGAGAGGGAGTGAAGGCAACAGGTAGGATAGCAGAGGCTTCTGTGGGCCAAGCCTGAGGGAGATAAGGGGATAGATAGCAGAGGCTTCTGTGGGCCAAGCCTGAGGGAAATAAGGGGATAGAATAGCAGAGACCTCTGAGAAATAGTGACTAAAACATCAAAGAGTAGTGATCTGGAGTTTTTCTCGGAACCTCATGTTAAGTTGCATTATTTAGATAATATGCTGAGGAGTAGAAAATCCACTATGGAAATTAGCAAATTAATATCTTCCCACTGCTATCCCAACATCATTTGAACCTGGCTCGCATCGCTCATTACCTAGTTGCTGGTAAGAGAGAATTAGGCAAATGAATATGGAATTCAAGGGTATTTAGCAGCAGAGATAAATGAGGCTTCTAGGTTGAAAAGCAAAGTATTTTAGAATGCAAACCAGGATTGGATAAGCCAGGGGCAGCCTTGTTGTTTGCTTTGCCCCATTTGTGGTCTCTAGAAACCCTGCTGGAAACTGGAGGTGAAAAATGATAAGAAAGATAGATGTGGCATGCTCGCATTACTAATTGTGCAAGCAGTGATGGAAGAATTAGCAAGCCAACACAAGCAACAGCTTCTGTAACCCAGTGAAGTCATAATGAAGTGTGAAAGTGCTTGTGCAGCAGGTAACAGGAGGTTGTGTAACAGGATGGAAACCCTGGATCTTCGCTCTCTTGCAAGGTTGAGGTAGAAGCAAAAGTATATCACAAATCTGTATCATGGATGTTATGTTAACACTTCTTAGTTGTTAGAGTTTTCCTTGTGGGCAGCAATTGCTAGGCAAAGCTTTCCATTTCCTTATGAAGCTTTTGGGTTTGATTTCTGCAGTTGTGAATTATTTCTGCTCATGCATCCACGTGATATTCTGCATGCAAACAGATTTTTTTCCCCCTTTCCAGATCAGTATCAAACAGCTAAGTGTGCAAGGAAAAAGGCACTAAGCTGTTGATGTAAATAATTATTAGTATTTCTTTTCCAAGATGTGACATCAGTTCATGAGAATATTTCCGGATGTAAGTTGACTCGGAATTTAATTTACATATTTAATTCACCTTTACTTTCCATAAGTTATATTCCATTATGAAAAATATCATTGTAAGTTCCTTCCTGCTTTTGTTGCTTATTATTAATTCACTTTTTATACTGGCCTTCCTCTTTATAAAAAGCCCTGAACAGTCCACAAAACAATTAGAATACAACCCTATATTAGATCCACTAAAAACTTCAGTTAGAAAACTTAAAAGACTCAAAAGTATACATAACTAAATATTTATCCCATCCGTTTTTTAAATCCTCACACTTTTTAGTTTTATTGGTGCCTGTTTGTGAAGCTTCCTTAACCATTGTTAACTCTGCTTGGCAATCTTACACAGTAAATTAAGTAAATACACACAGACGGAGAATGGAAAAATGCATAGTCTTCTACTATATTATACTACTATATTATAGGAATAATAGAAAGTTGTACTGACATTTGAAGTAGAAGCATGGACGCACTTTTGTAACGAAAACAAATGTGTGCACAGTCAAGACAAACTTGATCAGACTAATTATTTCAACAGAAAAACCTAGCCTGATATAGTTAAGATAAAATTGCTATATCATGATGATGTCCTGCAAATCATTAAAAATTTGACTGGAAACATGGAGGCCTGGATGACTGTTGGTATGCAGTCTATTTGAATGCTTGGGTTCTTTTTTATGGTTCTATTATTTTAAGGATAAGCCACCCAAAGTCATTCTGAAGCCTGATGAAATCAATCACTTAATCAATCAAACAACAAATAAATAAATACAAGCCCAGCAAGCAAGCTGGCTCAACCTACTCTGTTGTTTTTAACAGAGAATAACAGGTAAATTTATAAATTTAATTTAATTCACACATCTATAAAATGAAAGGATTTTTTTTAGTTCTACCTAGGCACTAGGGTAGCTAACAGGCATCTTACTCTTACTTTACTCTTCTTCAAGCTCTACCCCACAAAGTGAGGTTTTGAAAGGAAAATTAAGATTAGCTGATAAATATGAAGTGAGGACTATAAATTATATGTGTGTATATGTTGCGTATGCATATTCTGTTAAAGATTTTTACAAGAATAAAATACAGGCATGAAGAAATATATAAAAAAATAAGAAAAATAAATAGAAAAAGTACAAGCAATATAAAGGAACAAATGAACTACGGTACGCAGAAAAAGAAAAGAAAATAGATTCAGTTTCTGTAATGTCTAACGAGTAATATAAATAAAGACACTCCCCCTTTTTTGCATCATATTTTTTAAAAAGGGGGCGGCTATTCACAGAACTCTTCTTTGAATAAAATCCCCCGGAGAGGGTCAATCTGCAGTAATATGAACAAGCAAGCAATGGACAGTTTGTCCAATTAGCCTAGCATTGCCTATTTTAGGCTACCAGTGGGGAAAGTAACAGTGGCTATCCAGGATCTCAGGAACATTTTTCCTTTAGCTGCTACTTGATCCAGGGTTTTCTTGAAATGGTGGGCCTGTTGTGGTTTTGGCATTTCATGAATGCAATACAGGTTAAAGGGGTGGGACTTTGATTAACTGGCCACAGCCACTAGACTAGATTGATGTCATTCTGATTCTCTCTCTCTCTCTCATTCTCTCTCAAACGCACACATGCATAGCATATATTCCTCTGTTCCGATTGATGTGCCAACAAATTGTAAGTACTTTTAAGAACATTAATTACAAGGAAGCTTCAGGACTTTCAGAAGCAGATAGTATGACCGTAGCAGCATGCCTTCTTCTCGAGTAGCCCTTTCTAGACAAAATGTTCCTGGACAATTTTCGTCCAGTCTCCAATATTTAGGGTCCAATATTTTGGACAGGCAAGACATCACTTTGCTAGACATATGTACCATCCACAAACGATATTGCCATCTTGCCTGGACTGAGCCTCAGTCTTTGGTCTTTATCCAGTTCATTGTTCTGCCTAAGATTGGTTCACAATGATAATCGCCTCATCTGTGTTAAATAAGAACTGAGTATTATCTGCATATTGATGGTGTTGTGGTCTGCCAGCGGCCAGCAGAGCTGGCAGCAGATTCGGATAGTGAGGAGGTTGGGGAGGAACATGGGCCAGTCCTGGAGTCTGGGGAAGGCTCTGATGAGCGCTTTGTGTCAGAGGCAGAGATGTGGCCAGGGCTGTCCCAACAGTTATCAACTGCCTTCGGAGTGGGAGGTCAGTGGGGCAGAAGAGCAGCTGGAGCCTGTTCCCGATGTGCGCATGCGCAGAACTGACAGGAGAAGGGAACAGTTAAGGAACAAGGGTCGACTCGGGAGTAAAGGCACAGGTGGACGGTGAATAGTCCCTTCCTTAGGGAATAAAGAGGAGTGAAAGGGGAGTGGTGTTTTGTAGGAGACAATTAGTTCATTTAATTAGTGTGAAGATTTGTTCATGACTCTTAGGAACTCCTTGTCAAGTATTTTCTTGTACAGCAATGCGCCTGGCAGCTCTCCAAGCCTGATAAGGTCTGTAGTTGTAATTTACCCTTGAAAGACTGTTTGCTGGGACTTTGCTGGATGTGAATGATAGTAATTCACATTAGCCTAATAAAAAAGGGGTTTGGTCAGGACAAGGAGTCTGCTTCGTGATTTTGTGAAGCCTAGGTCAGAACAGATGGCACCTCAAATCTTCGCATGACCTCTTTGAGTAGTTTCATGTAGCTGTTAAAAAGAATAAGTATAAAATGGAGCCCTTCCATCATAACACAGAGTTCATTATCCCTCAACACCTTCATCTACAAATGTCCATCCATATAGACTGATATTACCACTGTATAGTATCCCCACAACCTAGTTCTGACAGCCATACCATGATCAATGGTATGAAAAACCACTGAGAGAACCATGAAGAATCACCAAGTTGCACAGCCTCTATCTTTTTCCTGGAACAGTCCAACCACAAGATGATCAGGGCTGTTTCTGTTTTATAATTAGACCAAAAAGTAGCCTAAAATGGATCTATAAATTTTTCTAGAATTGATCAGTTACTACTCACTCAAGTAAGTTGCCAAGGAAGGGAATATTAGACATTGGCTTAAAGTGGATTCCATCTTTTGGGTCCAGATTTGGCTTTTTCATAAGCAGCTGATCACTGATTCTTTGAAAGAGGTGCCTTCTGTCAATGAGAAATTTATGTCCTCCTGAACCCATTAAAATAGCCTCCCGACTAGATTTGATAAGCCAGGAAGTGTAGGCCAAACACATCAATCTTTATTCTGTTGCAGTGATATACAAAAGAAAAAAGAAAAAATGCTGGAATAACCAAAGGCCATTCCTTTTACTAATTAATTATTCATAGCATTGTTTCCTGTTGCTCTGGAAAGCTCTGAACCTTTTTGATATATATATAGAGATAGATATAGATATAAATAATGAAAATTGTTCCTTATTATTTATGTCTCTCCTTTCTGGCCTACCTTCTGCCTACTTTTGCCAATAAAGTATTGTTTACTTTTGTTGATGTTTAATAAATGAATATCATGCTCTATTTTTTGCTAGCTGAAGTGAGTGATGTGTTCGCTTGCTCTGATCTGGATATAGGAGTTGATTGAGAGTGAGCTGGGTGCAAAGAAGCTCAAAGTTCCCCCCAATCATTTCCCAACAAAAAAATGGTTATGGGTCTAGCTGGGAACCAGAAAATAAACTCTCAGTGCATGGGGGCACCCCAAAGCACGCCAGTCACAAAAACATCCTCTCTTTATTTCCAGGTGTATTCAGGGGTGGACTGCTGAAGGTTCGCAGGGGTTCAGGTGAACCCTTAGCGAAGATTCTGTGGGGTTTGCCAAACCCCCAAATCCCACTCCTGGCTGGCCCCTCCCCTCCCAGGAGTCTCCATGTGACCCATTTTGGATGCAGGTAAGTGCAGGCTGCGTGCAGAGGCTCGGGGAGGGAAGAAAAGGGGCCTCCCGGAAGTTTGGGAAGGCTGGAAACGGGCCAGTTTCCAGCCTCCAGAGAGCCTCTTCAGCCCAGGGCCATTTTTGCCCTCCCAGAGCCACTTTTGCCCTCCCAGAGACTCGAGGAAAGCCTCCGGAGGCTCGGGGAGGGTGAAAAATGGGCCTCCTGTAAGTTCAGGAAGGCTGGAAACTGACCTGTTCCCAGCTTCCAGAGAGCCTCTGCAGCCCAGGGAGGCCTTTTTCGCCCTCCCAGAGGCCCGAGGAAAGCCTCCAGAGGCTGGGGAGGGCGAAAATGCCCCCCCACTGTGGTGCAGGAGGACAACTAGGCCACACCCACCATGGCCACGCCCACCAGCAACCAGGCAGCAAACCCCTTGCTGAAATTTTTGAAGCCCACCCCTGGGTATGTGTGATAGATAAGATTTATGGTAATTCAAGTGTGTTCAGGAACAGCAAGTTCATTTGAAGTTTCATAGATATTAGAAAGTATTCCATTACTTTGGTAACTTAAATCCTTGTGAAGGTCATTTCAACAATCTCATTTCACAGATGTTAGCTCTATGAGCTGATTTGTAGAGATCTGGTGATACATCAAGGAATGTGTGGAGAGACATTGGCAGGGCTGAACTTTTTACTGAGCTAACTAGATAGTAATCCCATTAGCTAGATAAAAATGCATATAAAGATTATAACTTTTTTGCCTCCAGAGTGACTTTTTAAAACTTGCGAAATGGGACGGTAACAACTAAAATGTGAAAAATCCTCTTTTAACATGAAAAATGGATGTAAGAGAGTTTCATTATGGTTTCAAACTATTGTTTTGCTTTCCTCAAAGGGGCCATGGATGTTTTAATTTGATCAGACAAGTGGGCTTCCCATTTTTTTTCTCCTCTTCTTCCCATTTGCCCAGTGCAAATCACTTCCTTCTAACCAGTCCTGGTACTAGAAGACAGAGATTAGGAGGGGTTTAAGATCACTGGATATTGTAGCCCTCCTGCTCTCTAAAGGCAGTTCTCCAATCAAATTAGCTGTCCCCTGAAACTACTCTAAATAAAGCATCAGGAAATTACATCAGTTTTAATGGTGGTAAACTTTGGCAATGTGAACAACTGAAGAAGAAATGTGGGTTTTGAAGAACCCACATTTTGCTTCTCTCCAAATATATGACTCTGTCTCTGAAGTTTTGATTTTTTTTTTTAAAAAGGAAGGAAAGCAAAGTACAGCAACCATTTCTGATATATAGTACGTTGTGGATGAAATTGTTTTTATTGGGGGGGGGTGTTTCTACAAAGGGGAGAAAGAGAACTGTCATTAAATCTAAAGGCGTAACCTCTACCATTGTTAACTCTTCTACTGTTCCCTTGGCATGAAGTTAAATGCATTCCATTGTTGAGAAAATGTTGGGGAGTTGTTTGAGCAAGACTTACAAAAGCAGATGTACAAAAAAAGATCAGGGAAGCGCTTGAGAAGCATATGCCCTCTTCAGTTCAGATTATACATCGTGCCAGCCAATAACTGCTTATTCCTACTTGACTACGTTGAAATGGAAGAATGGAGTCTGTGTTGTGTGAGCTGAATTCTTGTGATTGCCTGGACATTGGCAACCAAAGAAGGCAGTTACAAAAAGAAACTCTTCCCACTTCTAACATGCTTGAGAGAAATAGGCTCACCCAAATATCCCCTCCACAAATCTCCTGGATGAAATATCTGCTGAATTATAGGAGGGGAGGCTGTGTGCATTATCTAATCAAATGTCTGTGAAATCTCTTCCTTACTTTTGCCTTTCCAATGTGGCGGAGATAACAGGGATGCTGACAGGAACTATGCTTTCTCTCATTGTGGATTTTGACAAAACAAAAGTGGCAAGATAGACATAAGATGCTTCGTTTTTTCCCCTGCTCCTAGATAAAATTGTCAGAAAGTTCCCAGATAATGCCATGAGCAAGGCCCGTTGACGTCACAGAGTTGCCAGCCTTTGTGAGGCCATCTCTTGCCAGGATAGAGTGTAACGGGGGGGAAATGACAGCGATGGAAAACTTGAAGGGGGAAGGAGGAACACCATGAAGTATTCTTTTTCCCTAGGTTTGGAAATGAATCTCTGAAGTCCTTTTTAGGAATATCATTACAGCAAATTATATTGTTGCAATAAAAGCAGCTTTTCTTGACCTGGTGACCTTCAGTTTGTGGACCTTTGGACCACATGTCCCAGAATTCCCAACCAGTACGGCGGGAATATGATAATCCAACATACTGTATGTGGAGAACACCAGTTGGGGATTCAAAGTCGATAATGTAAGTAACGATAGTTTTGATCGTCCAGTTGCTTAGTTTATCAAACTACGGTATATGCTCCTGCATTTCACAGATAATTGATGTAATATTTTGATGATCTTTGCTTAAACCTCCCTCCTTTGCTTCAGCCTTCTCCAATCTAAGTCCCTTCAATAGTGAGGGGACTTTATTTTCTCAGAATTCTCAAAAATTGTCATGCTGGCTGAGGAACCCCAGGTTTGTGGAAGCATAGTCCATTCTACTTCTGCTAGAACATATTTCCTTGAGACAACTGGTAGGGTTGCATTAGACTAGTGTAAAAATGTGACTTACTGCATAGTATGAACCCAGCCAATATATCAATTTATGGTTTGGTGAGTTATACAGGCTCAGACAACCAGGTTGAGCAACAGTGACTAAGTAAACTGTGGGTTTGTGTGCTGTGGGAACTCCAAAGCCTCACAAGGATTTAGGTTGCAGCCTTCTGCCAACGTAGCAGAAACTTTCAGAGTATGTGCACAATATTTTAGCCATCTGAGTTTCTTGCTGTGTCTTTGTCTCAC
Source organism: Oxyrhabdium leporinum (assembly GCA_032468155.1). Taxonomy (NCBI): domain Eukaryota; kingdom Metazoa; phylum Chordata; class Lepidosauria; order Squamata; family Cyclocoridae; genus Oxyrhabdium; species Oxyrhabdium leporinum. Next base: position 411,037 of record JANHFL010002492.1, on the reverse strand, counting down.
ATCTTTCACCAAATTATATTTTTTTGAGAAGAAGAAGCTTGAAAGTCCTAGGAATTTCCACTTGGAGGTAGCTGGAAAGGCCCCAAGGACCAAAGGTGTGATCTTTATCCCCATTTTGCGGCCTACAATTGATGGGACAATGTATCTAACCTACCCAAGCATACAGTTGGCTTCTGTCTTAATTTTTAAATTATTTAATATAGCATTATAAGAAGGCAACCAATGAACTGTCAAAATGCCTGTGGCCATGAAGATTAATATTTTATCTTATTAATTAGTGTTGCTGTTTGTATTCGCTATTGTAGATATATGACTCTACTATACTGTATAGCTGTTATTAATCTGTTTATAACCTTAATTTGAAAACTACTCGCTGTAGTATTTTCTTTTTGTATCTCAGCCTGGCTGTCATTAGCATAAGAGAAAGGTGGTCTATAGATACTGCAGGGGTTTTCCTTCATGCATTTTCAGAGTAAAGAGCTACTAGGCCTTGTAATAAAATATCCTTCAAGGAGGGTTTTAAGGTTTGTAGTCTGAGACCCAATTGCTCTCTCCTCTGAGTGTATATAAAAGAAGAGAACCTTCTATTATATATTGATTGGTTTAAGTATTGTTTGATATGTAGTATGTAGAGGTCTAGATAGTAATCACTTTGGATATGCTCCTTATCTCCCGCTTCCCCCCTTCCCTGAGCTGTGATTGTATTAAGCCTTGACTCTAACTTTTTAAAATTTTATTTGCATTAATTGGACATCTCTTTACCCTTTTCTAGAACTTGGTCATTGACCTGATTTGATCAGATAATTTATCTCTGACCTTCTAACCCTAGCACAGCACAGCATGTCATCAATAAAGCTGGTATCTTATACCTACTTGCCTGAGAAGACATGTACTTAACTGGGTGGAATTTATTTTTAAGTTGGCCTTCAGGGGATTTTGCATTATTATACCCACTTTAAGAAAAGCAATTCCCACTGAACTTATCAGAACTGTATCTCTGAGAAGACAAGCATTATACCTTCATTTTCCTACATTCTTAATTAGAATATAAGTTCATTGGGGGGGAGGGGGGAACCCCACCCTCTCCAGGCATTCTAATCATGATTTAGGCTTTTAGCAAGAGCCGGCCTCCTTTTGGTGGACAAAGGCTGAACTTGTCAAGTTTCAGAGGCTGACTTTAGAAGAATGTTCTTGACATTTTTAAAATTCTGACTGGATCCAGAAGCTCTGGTGTCAGAGCTTATGTTACAGTTTTCATTTATTTCTTAATTCAGAGCACCCAGAAACTGTCCTGTCAGTTTTCAGCTGTCAGGAGAGAGAGCTCTGATTATGCACCCAAAGAAGACTTTGAAGCTGTAGGCTGTTCATCCAGAGAATACCTTTTCCCCCCCTCCATTATCAGCATATTTCTTTTCCCCTTGTTTTAGCTATTGCTGTTCTTAAGAGGGGATTTGCTACTTGATAACTTAATTTAAATATGAATGTTTTGCTATCCCTTGCCCCTTCGCCCAAACCAAGCTCATAAAGACACTCCATGTCATTTGCATGGCTAGGAGATACCCTGCCATATAAAGTAGTTAGAACTAAACTACAGCAGCTGTGCACCGTCTCCAAAAAGAATTATGGGGTATGTCCTGAATGTGTGGCATTGCTTTGTGAGGATTTGCAGCACTGTAGTTTAGTCACAACAACGAATGCTGAGCTGTACCTGTGCAACTAGTGGCTCTGAAGGCCAAGATTTCTGCCCACAGTCAGTACACTTTCTTCTTCTTCTTCTTCTTCTTCTTCTTCTTCTTCTTCTTCTTCTTCTTCTTCTTCTTCTTCTTCTTCTTCTT
>JANHFL010002492.1:390915-409188 GCA_032468155.1 Oxyrhabdium leporinum | reverse complement strand
GCAAGACATTTATTTACTCCTATGTTTAAGAAACAATTACGCACAGTGATACTGAAAACCCATCCTGTCATAATTGCCAGATTGTTCTCCAAAAATTTACATGCAGGCAGCCAAAAAACATATAATCATTTAACTCTAAAAGAGCAGTACTCAAGGGTATCTTATTGTTCATAGAATGCATCACAGTTAAAAACAATGCCAAATTGAACAGCATAGTAAATGTCATTGTGGTGAACATAATGCATTTATTTAAAAAAAAAAACACACAAAAATACAATTAGTGGATTATTACAAAGCATACAGTGTATTTAAGGCTCGGAAAGTATTATGGGCTGGGGTTGGACATAAGGGTTCTAGTATCTAGAGATACTGGATGATACTTTGATTTCTCCAGCAATTTAAAATCTAAATTAATTCCATGAATCTCTGATGCCCCAAACAGGCATCTGAGACAGAATTCCATTGGGCTTGCTACAAACATGATGTTGGTGCCAGCCACTGTAAGAATTGTACTACCGTAGGAACCTAATGTATTCAAGAGCCAATGGTTGAAGGTATTGGGCTTCTAAGCCTCAATTTGATCTTTCTTTTTATTGAACTTGGGGTCAATTTTCTCTCAGTTCGAAGTCAGAGTTGTTATTCTGAGAATGAAATTAGAAGTCCTTATTATTATTAAATTTGTTTGCCACCCATCTTGCTGGAAGGCAATTCCATGCTACTCTGAATGCTAAGAAAAACCTCAGAATGGATTAATCCCATTCCTTATCACAACTAATTTGTAGGAATTCTCATCCTCACAGAATCTCCATAACTTCTGTAGATTGTACAGAACCTCCAATACGAAATACTCGTGGCATTTTGTATGCCGTTGCCGCCTTTTTCTCCCACAACGCAAAGTGGTATTTCTGCACTGCACAACAACTGGCAATTGTTCCCCAGTGAGGGATCATTAAGAACAGCAACAATGGTAAGGTGTTTTTTTTTCCCCCCTTCTTGTTCTCTAGTAGCAATTACTTTTGCAATGAAACAAAATAAGTGTATAAACCCTGACTAACCTAACTGGATGCTGAGGCAGATGGGGAGAAGGTATGTCTGTTGATATGACTGGAGGATGGGGAGATGCCACCTTGCCTTCTGACAGGAGGAGAGAAACTGGGTGGTGGGAGGACTCCTACCGATATCTCCACAATGTTTCCTCTGGAATAGAAGCTTAGCTTACAGGGAAGGAGCTCAGCTTCCCAAACTCCTCAAAAACCCAGAAATGCTTGTGTGTGGAAGTTGCCTTTGTTTATGAAACAACTTTACATGTACCTTGAACAGACACAGGGAGAGGAGATGACGGTGAAGATACCGTATGGCTTTTCAGATGTTGCTGAACTGCAACTCGCGGCCATCTCAAAACCTAAAGTATTTCCTTTAGGAAATAAATCTTATGTTTGGAAATGTCAACCAGGATGCAATTGAAGGAGGAGATTTCTATGAGTCTCTATGAGTGATGGCAAAAAAAACCCCTTGATAACACTTTTCCCGACTAACAACTTTTACGGAAAGGCATAAGCTTTTGTGAACCACAACTAGTTCATCAGATGATACTGTATATCATTTGGTTAGTTGCTTCATAATTGCTTCATAGTTATTAATTATGAGGCAGGAATATATGCCTTAAGCCTTAGATGATGCTGGACAAGGCATTTGATGCACGAATTAGCTCCAAAATTTTGTTTTAGATTGAGATCCAAAGCAGGTGCTAGAGATGTTTAACTGTTTAGGGTTGTTGTTTTTTTTCTTCTCATGTCTGACACTTTTCTGAAATGCAAGATAATAAGAAACACAGACTGACGCATTGCAGTCAATAAAGGACCAATGTTTGCTTACAAAGATCGCATTCATTAATGTACTAAAATAATGGAGATACTATTTCCAACCACTTAAAAATAACTCATGGAGCGGTTTTTTCTTGTTCCTGTTGTGGGGATGTGAACAAATATAGACTCCCCAAGGAAAGTTTGTCATCAGACCAGTATGCCACATTATTTTTAAAATTCATGACAAATCTGCTGTTGTCCAGGTCATCTGAAGGAAACTTCAACAGCTCAAGAAAATGACTACCCATGCACAGTATCGAAGATATGTGTTTCTATTAATACGTAGTACTAAAATTCACCTCAGACTTCCAAGAAGGAGCTTGATCATCTGCTTGTGATAAGAATGAAAGATAAGTAACTAATAGATACAAATACCAAATTACTAATTGAATTGAACTTAAAACATTCAAACTCAGTACAAAAATAAAAGGGGGGGAAGGGGGAGGTTTTCCTGCATTTAAATAACTTCCTATAAAGCAGGGGCAGTTTTAGGCTAAGGCCCAGCAGGCACTAGCCCAGGGCACAACGCTTAGGAGACACCAGTGCTACCCCTCCTCTTGAAAACAAAGGCTATTCTAAAAATAGAAATCATTGCATTGGCAGGTAGTGATATCATCAGTCAATGTGTTGGTGTTCCATGTACTCAAGACCTGGCACACCGCTTTAAAGAACAGATTTTGTAGTCTACAGCTCCTTCACCGAAAACACATAGCGGTTATACTTTTATAGGATTTCAATTGGGATCAGTTAGGAAGAAAGAAGGGAGAAGACAAGAAGGTTATGCAAGTTACATTTGAGACGGGATGCAAGTATGTTAGCAAGTGAACTTATTCATCAATAGCTCTGATGTAATAAAAACCCATTGTGCTTGCTAGGTGGCCTGAAACCTTTTGACATATATGAGTTCAACAATGTCTTGCTCAATTGGGCTGGCAAAGGTTCTCTCTTCCCAAACTGCTACTCTGTGAGACTAATAATAGAATATATAAAATAAAATAATAAAAAAATCAGTTTGGTGTGGTGGTTAAAGTGCTGGTTAGAAACTGAGAGACCATGAATCCAAGTCTTCTTATAGACTTGGAAGCCAACTGGTTGATTTGGGAGCGGTCACTTTCTTAGCCAACTAGCCAACCATCCTCACAGGGTTGTTGCTGTGGGAAAAGAGTTGGGGGAGAGACACAAAGAAGGAGGTACTATTATGCACAGCACCTTGAATCGTACAAAGTAAAAGTGGCACCAGACATTGTCTGAGATCTGGCAATCATCCACTAATTCATCTTTCCTCCTACAATTTGTTTAAAGTATAAGTGTTTTCATATGTTGCTGTACCCTCTTTTCAATTGCATTCAATGAATTTTCAACCTATTTCAGTTTTATTTTTGCATTTGAATACTGTATTGACACTTGCAGGTAAGATGCAGATGCTTCGAAGAATTCCAAATAGCTCTCTTTTAAAAAGTCACAACCCCAACTTAATTATTTAACTTAGTTATTGCCTTGCATCACAGGAGACATTGGAGACTTAGTTAAGCATCTTTAAATCTTGTTGAATTCCTAGTGAATTCATGCACAGATCCCTGACTGTTACAGTAAGTGGAAGCTCTGCTATTGTGTAGTTTTTTCTAAAATAATGTTTCAGGGTAAAATGATAGCAACTCTACTTTCAACAGAATAGCAGGTTCTGTAAAGTCACAGATGTTCCATAAGTAGGGGATGGATGGATGGATGGATGGATGCTGGTTCAGCCTGCTATTAATCACCCATGGAAATCCTATCTTAATGATAATGATGCTCCCCTGAGTGGCTGCTGGCCAACATTCATTCACTCCATTTTCAGTTTATGTCTATGAGATATATAACATGGTATGGATTCCTCCCTTAAATTGCACAATTTAATGTGTCTTCTTGGGTTAAAGGATTCAAACTAGGACAGCAGCAAAATGCAGTAAACAACCGGTCACATGGCTGCACACTGTAAGCTAAGAGGTCATTTCTGGAGGGGGAGTGCAAAGCTTTAAAAAGATCTCAGAAGAAACGAGAGACCAAACCAATCTCAGATGCAAGGATGATCTCATCCCTCGTTTCGAGACACCGACTGTAGTAGAGGGGGAAAAAAGGGAGCATGGAGACTATTTTGGCTGCAGGTATGCTCAGATGATTGGCTCGCTGGCTAGAAAGGAATGTGCTTCTTTTATAAACGGCCACCCGGCTTTTGAAGTGAAATTATATCACAGGCAGCAAGTGACTAGGCTTACCCAGATCCCATATTTCAGGTTTCTGAGCTTCCACTCCACATTGTATTCGAAATGGAGCACATGCCAAGCATTTGTGAGCAGGCAAGTGACTTGGAAAGGCGTGTCTCTCTTTGCTTTAGCAAAAGGGTCCAACTGGTTGCAAAACACTGTAGCCCTTGGATGCAGCTAAACAATTTTGAAAACTGAACTTAATAAACTTGGGTGTGCATACGTGTATACGTCGCGCACACACACACACTTGCTTCATTCACACGACTTTCATTTCTGGCTTGTCCCATGCCCCCATTCCCTGTTTTATAACTGGTTCACTTACCCACAGGGTTGCATTGCCCTAGTTTAAAGCAAAAAAAAAAGGGGTGGGGGGGAATCAGAAAATATAGATATATACGAGTGCCACACTTTTTATATTTTAAAGTCAGTTAGGATTAAAAAGGACTGTTGTTTCTGCCACCCTAAAATATATGGATTTTGGGGCGGGGTGGGGAAATCTATGTAGATTTTGTTTTGTTTCATTCTAGCAAAACGGGGTGAATGGGGCAGTTCCTAATTCATCATCTGTAGAACTTCAGGAGAAAAGACACTGAAGATGCTAGAAGTTTCAAGCTTGCAAGAGTGAACTATAACTGGCTGGTGTTCACACCATGTAGCTCCAATTTATATTTTCAGATATATATTTTAGACTTTTTGTTCATTATTAAACATATACCTTCCCTCCCTTCATGCATTTATCAGATGCACTCAAGGTCAGACTACCTTCATTCAAACCTATTGTAGTCATCCTTTTTCTCTTAGGTTCATCAACATGCAAATATCTATTTTTTTTTTCATTGATTGTTTCCTGCTTTTTCCCACTTGCTCCTCTATTTCTAGTCACAATATCCCATGTGCCATAGTGGGTACCATATGGACTATACAGATTTCCTTCCACCTCCTATCATGGTTGTGATTAATTGTGGGTTTCACATAACACGCTTCAATAAGATAAAAAGAACAGACTTGGCTTCTGGCATCAATCACACTTTGTAATCGGTAATCTCTGCTAATGGTAACAACATAATTTCTTTGTGTATTTATTTAATATGGCCAGCATCCACTGAAACTCTGGGCCAAGGACTTATCAGATGTCACTGTTTCACCAAAGGGACTTTGAACATGCCCACTAGGCCAGATCCAGTGGGACACTCGTACCAATCTCCTTTAACACATTTTGATCAATAGGCTGAAAGTCCTATTCTTCCTCCCAAGCATGCTTTCTTGCTATTCTACACAAGATGTGATTTCCAATTTGAAGATGGTCTTGCAAATCTACATCTACATACTGTCCGATCAGCTAATAAATACTTGCAATGTATTAACACACATTAGAATACTTCTGTTTCTTTGCTAATGGAGGCTCTCCTACTGCAGTTGAATCCAATCCTAACAATGTTTTCCCTTATAAACTATAATAAGATAAGATAGCCTTTATTGTCATTTTTTTTTCTGTGGACACAACTGGCACACATTAAAAAAAATGAAATTCTAATGTTCGTTCTCAAAAGAATACATACACACATACGTATTAATCACAGTCCATTTTGAATACTTAGCAGAAAAAAGAGTCTTGAGATTTAGCAAGGTTGATACTATATGGTACAAAGCTATTACAGATCTAGTTGTTCTGCTTCTGATTCTGTGAAGCCTCCTCCCAGAAGTTAACAACTGATGAGTCTGTATATGTATGTCTGTATGTATTTACACATATTTACATACACATACACATTCACCAAAACCCACAACCATCTCAAAAAATGGCAAGATCAAGATAAAAAATAATTGGAGTAATAACAACGGATTGCTATTATATGCCTATTAAAAAAGGTGTGCTCTTTATAACATAAAATTATTTTTGTATGTACAGTACATACCACAACTCTTTTCTCACACATACACAAACCACTCTGTTATCTATAAGTACACATAGACAGATCCTCCCTCTTTCCAGCTGAAAGAGGAAAAGAACAGGATGAACAACACAACCAGGATGAAGACAGATTAAGAGAATGAACAGCAGTTCCAGAAGCTAAGAAGAAGGGGGCAAAAAAAATAATAATGGATAGGAAGCAAGGGTTAAGAGTTCCAGATTAAAGGGTCAGTTACATAAACAGCAAGCTGCAAGCTTTTTGTTTCTCATCTAAAAGACCGGTATATATATAGAGAGAGGAATATTTTGGTTCTAAATAGGAAGTAATTTAGTTGCTAGACTTTGTACCACCATCCTTTCTATCTCAATAAATCTTGCTAAAGAAACTCAGTGAAATCAGGTTGGGAATTATTTCAGTTTTAGGCTGCTTCCAAAGAGCCTGAGACCAGAGGAAGGGACAAAAGGAGATCTGGGTTGCCTTCGGGAGAAGTGCCTTAAATGAAGGAAGAGAGGGATGGAGCCCCTACCCTCTCTTCTGCCACACTAAGGACTCGTGAGGCCTTCCTCCAGGGCTTAAGGTAACAAAAAAGTATGGTGGTGTATTTCCACCTCATTGCCATGTCTTATTCTGTCCTGTAAGTAGAACTAACTACCCTGAAAGAAGAGATGGTGAGGAGGAAATTTGTTAAATTAGTCACAGTTGTTAAGTGAATCTGATTTCCCCATTGACTTTGCTTGTCAGAAGGTCACCAAGGGGGATCACATGACCCCAGGACATTACAACCGTTATGAATACATGCCAGTTGTCAAGCGTCTAAATGTTGATCATCTGACCATGGGTCGCTAAGTGTGAAAAATTGTCATGTCACTTTTTTCAGTGCTGTTGTAACTTTGAACGGTTGTAAGTCAAGGACTACCTGTATTTCATGGTGGGTATAGCCCCAGGGAAGAAAACATGCTGATTATGTTGATATACTTATGTTGTCCCAGGAAGACATTGGAGTCAATACAGTATGGTCTTCAGAGTCTTGATTGATGGGGGAAATCAGAGAGAGAACAAGAAAGTTAGATGAAACTCAGGAGCTTGGAGAACTTCCCAGGAAACTCACCACAGATTGCACCATGGAACATAATTGCTATCAAGAAAGTTAGATGAAACTCTTAATTTTTTGGGGACCAGAAAATAGAGTGCCTTTGAGTAAGAGGAAAACAATGTACTCAGGTAGCTGAATTCCCGAGCTAACCTGGATGAAAATCATGTTGTCCATTGTATTTATGATTGAGCAATAAAGGCCATACCTCTCAGTATGTCTATTGCAAACTCAGCACCACTAAAAACAGTGGTACTTCCTTGCTATCAGTTCTGTTCCATGCCGCAATCTGTGGTGGGTTTCCTGGGAAGTTCTCCCAAAACAGCTAGCTGATGGGTTGCATACTGTGTCGCATGCCCTTCCTCCCCCTTGCTTGTAACCTGTCAACCAGGCTTGTTTGGGGCCTGAGTCTAGAAGGCCGCGCTTTCATCCAGAGGGCAGCAGAAAGAGATGCGATGGAGAGAGACAACACAGAAAGGAAGGAATAAAGAAGGCGAAGGAGCAGGAGCAGATAGATGGGACAGGTGGGAGGTTACTTGCGCCTTCATCTCTGCTCAATGTTTCTCCATTCCCATCTGGGGTAGGTTTCCAATTTGGCTGGCTTTCATGTTGATTTTTTAAAATAAAAACCAGGCCAACAGCCATCCCATGAAATGCCAGAGGGCGAAACTGCTCTTTAAGGAATGGTCTGCTCTCGGTATCACAAGCTTTTTCAATATTAAGTTGAAAAACTTTTGCTCATATCATTCATTCATATTCTAGAACACAGTTCCCAAACATTTGTGGATGGGGGGGGGGGCAGGGCGAAGAGGGGATGGTTCCACACGAGTGGCAGGCAAGCTCGCATACGCAGCCCCGTTTGTGCAAGTGGTGAGCAAGTGGGCCAATGCTTGCCCACTGATGCGCATGCATGGCCGCCCGTCACTTCTGCGGCCCCGTGCTGGAGAGGTCAAGGCCTAGTAGTGGGCTTCGGCCCAGGGTTTGGGAACCCCTGTTCTAGAACAAGAAAAATACCATCCTATCATCAATATGGAGGGATGAATGGACACTCACTAACATTAATGCTCACTGGTATACACCCTATCCTAAATCCTGTGAAAGTAAAAACATAAAATTTCATTTCCATACCTGCCCTCTGGCTATCTATACAAGGATTCTCAATTAGAATTGAAAAGGGAGGGAGGGGAAAAAGGAAGGGTAGGAAAGGAAGAAAGGAAGGAGGGTGGGAGGAAGGTGGGAAGAAAGGAAGGAAGGGAAGAAAGGAAAGGAAAGGAAGGAAGGAAGGAAGGAAGGAGGAGGAAGGATTATAACAATATTTATTTAGTTTTATTTTTCCTGAAAAATTATTGCATGTTATAAGTCAGGGCTGTCAAACTCACAACCCGCAGACTGGATGCATCATGAACTGGCCACGCCCATGCCTCACGGTTCAGGGGGGGGGGAAAGTCCCGATGCGTCACATGACAACGCCATGACGACACGAGTTTGACAGCCTGTTATAAATGAATTACAATTGTAGCACTTCGATGCAGGATTCATCCCCGCCCCTGTGATTACTAATAGGTTAAAATATTAGACCTGCTAATTATGAACTGTAATGATATCATTAGTGATAAGTGAAATATCACGATGACTTCCAGGTTCATAAAACTCTTACAGTACATTCCAAAGTCAGCAGAATTCTAATACACAAAATTACTCATGATACTGTATACTGTATACTTATTTTCCAGCACTGAAATATAACAAAAGCATTCCCCCTGACCAAAGGGAGATAAACTAGGCTGTCAGATATTTGGCTGCATAGTGTAGCTGCTAACACCTGTCGGCCTGCTATTTTTGGCAACAGGCAGAAGAATCTGACTTAAGAGCATATTTTATCACCGTTGCCTGAATGGAAGCTCAGTCAAAAGAAGTCTAACTAACTTTGCAATCATGATATTACTCTTTGTGAAATGCATTACACAAATACAAACAACATCATAAGCCATCACAGTGCTGCTTGCTGAAGCATCTGTTCTTTTAACTGAATTCTGTGACTTTAAAAGGCGATTTGTATCTGTGGTTAATTTCTATGCACTTCCTGAAATGTGCCTTGCAACCCAAGAAATCTATAGACTCCGGAATATTTCTCAACATGAGCTCGCACGTTATAAAGGCATGTGTTAGAATATATTTACAACCTTTTGTTTAGAGACCCTTCCAAGTTACAACGGCGCTGAAAAAAAGGACTTATTGCCATTTTTCACACTTGCAACCATCCCTATAGTCACGCGATCACATGTTGGACGCTTGGCAACTGACTCGTATTTACGATGGTTGCAGTGTCCTGGGGTCACGTGATCACCTTTTGTGACATTCTGACAGGCAAAATCAATGGGGAAGCCAGATTCACTTTACAATGATGTGTCTAGCTTGACAATTGAAATGATTCATTTCACAACTGTGGCAAGACAGAATGTAAAATGGGGTAAAACTCACCTAATAAATGTCTCACTTAGCAACTAATTTTGGGCTCAATTGTGGTTGTAAGTGGAGAACTACCTGTAGGAGCTTGAAATCTTCTCACAGAAAGAAAAATGCTGTATCTTAATGTTTTATGATGAATTTATTTTTACAATGACTATGATATGATCTATCGCTATTGTTGTACGTAGTATACACTGAGAGCTTAGGCACCAGAGACAAATACCTTGTGTGTCTAATCACACTTGGCCAATAAAGAATTCTAATTCTATTCGATAGGTCTGTCTGAGAACCAATGGGAACATAGCATTCAGGGAAAACAAGTTGTTCAAAAGGGGACAAAATAAAAATAGAAGGGCACTCTTTGGAATAAAAAAAGACAGTGGGGAGCTCCAGAGTGAGCAAACAGGAAGGCAAAGAGGAATAGGAGGTTTTGCTGCGAACCCTAGTAGGAAACTATGCATGAAAAAGATCTGCATTAACCATTCATCTGCAGACACTATGTGTCAAGAATATATCTACTGAATGAAGTAGGCAAGGCTCCCACTCTGTAGAAACACAAAGCCGTATTGCGTTCGACAGTTCCCAAAGAAGAAAAATGCAAAGTTATCAACCATAGCTTGGTAAGCCACCCAGAATCACATGGTGGCAAGGTGGGCAGCAAACGAATTTAATAAATAAATAAATGTTGGAAGGTAGAAGGAAAACAACACAATTGTGTTTTCTAGCTCACTGCATACAGCATCAAATGGACAACTAACCACTTGTTGGACATAAAGGCTGGGTTTGTGAAGAGAAGAAGAATTCTTTACTGGTGAAGTGTGATTGGACAAGGAATTTGTCTCCGGTGCATAAGCTCTCAGCGTACATACAAGCAACAAGTGATAAGTCATGATCGTAATCATAAAACACAACATAAATCATAAGATATAACACTCAGTGATAGTCATAGGATACTAAATAACATAAACCATAATAGAATACTAAACAAAAGCAATAACACAATTCATGAGATAACAACAACAAAGTTATAGTCATTATGCTCACTGCAATGAATTTCTGGCTGTCAAGAAACAAGTCTTGAAACTATGGTGGCTTAACTTGAGGTGTCCAGATTGGCAACTAGTCTTAAAGTTGTCAAGTTTGGAGACCCCTGATGTAGATGAAGCCGCTTTTGTCCCATTCATAGAATGTCAGCTCTTGTAAGAGAGAAGGGGAGAGATTCATTTTGAGAATAGGGGAGATGTCCCCATAGGAAGGACCAAGCTCTTGTATCATGAATCCATATCTCAGGCCTATTCTTCTGAGTGATGTAAAACTTTTAATTGTAAGTGATGCAATCATTAGAAACACAGAGGTGTGGGTGGCGATGGGCATGTAGATCATATGTTGATTTGCTTATGTAATGGAAAGGCTGCAGATAAACTGGGGAAGAAGCAGAATGCATGGTTCATATGGGTGCCAAATGAATCATCCTCATTAGGACTGTAGTCAGCCAGTTCTGGAAACCAAATTTAGATAGCAGGTTGAAATCCAGAACGGTCAAAGTAGCATTCTTGGAAAAGCTAGACACAGAAAGGCGTGAAAATAACTAAATCAAATAAAAATGAAATTTATCACTAGTGGAGACACGTAGTTTGAAAGCAATATGCTGTATGTATACGTATATGTATGTATACATGAGAGGAAGTTTGGAATCCGATTGGACGATTACTTAAATATGAGCGAGCAGTGTGCGGGAGCAGCCAGAAAAGCTAATACAATCCTTGGTTGTATAAACAGGGTAATAGAATCAAAATCACGTGAAGTATTAGTACCACTTTACAAAACCTTAGTAAGACCACCCCTGGAATTCTGCATCCGTTTTTGGTGATGCTGAGACTTTGGCAAAAGATGTTGAGACTTTGGCAAAAGTGCAGAAAAGAGCAACTAAGATGACTAAAGGCCTGGAGATTAAAACATAATGAAGAATGATTGCAGTATTTGGGTTTGGCTAGTCTAGAGAAAAGAAGGACTAGGGATGACATGATAGCAATGTTCCAGTATTTGAGGGACTGCCACAAAGAAGAAGGGGTCAACTTATTTTCCAAAGCACCAGAGGGCAGGACAAGAAACAATGGATAGAAACTAATCAAGGAGAGAAGCAACCTGGAATTAAGGAGAAACTTCCTAACAGTGAGGACAATTAATCAGTGGAAGAGCATTGCCTTCAGAAGTTGTGGGTGCTTCATCACTGGAGGTTTTTAAGAAGAGACTGGACAGCCACTTGTCTGAAATGGCATAGGGTTTCCTACTTGAGCAGGAGGTTGGATTAGAAGGTCCCTTCCAGCTCTATTCTGAATTAATTTTAAAAAAGGATCTTAAAATTGTATTTAATCAATAACTGAACATAAATAGTCTATGTAATATGAGTGCTAAAACAGCAAATGCAATGTTAGGCTGCATTTCAAGCAGTATAGAAATAGTTCTTGACTTACAACCACAACTGGGGCCAAAATTTCTATTGCTAAGCTGATTTTATGACTTTTACCATGGTTGTTAAGCAAATCACTGAAGTTGTTAAGTGAATTATGTGGACATTAAGTGCATCCAGCTTTCCCCATTGACTTTGCTTATCAAAAATTGACTGGGAATATTGTAAATGGCAATCATATGACCATGGGACCCTGCAACCATCATAAATACACGTCAGTTGCCAAGCATCTGAATTTTGATCACATGACTATGGGGAATGCTGCAACAACTGTCAATGTAACGACTAATCATAAGTCTCTTTTTTATTTTCATTGTAATTTTGAACAATTGCTAAACAAATGCTTGGAAGATAAGGACCACCTATAATTTTCAATTCTAGGCTCTACTGTATTTTGTACTGGCTAGAAGGTACCTTGAGGACTCTGTTCAATTCTTGGCAGCACGTTTTAAGAAAGATTCAGAGGAACGTGGGCAGAGAAAAAGAGAACAAAATTGACTAGAATCTAAGCCTTTCAGGGAGAGATTGAGGGGATTGAGTACGCTTAGCCATAAGAAAAGTTGACTGATACAATAGCACTTTTCAAGTTTCCGATGTCATACAAAAGAAGGTCAAGACCCATCCTCCATACTTCAGGAATGCAGAACATGGAACAATAGTTTTAAGTTACAGGAAGGCAGATTCCAATTGAACGTTAAATAAAACTTCCTGACAGTAAGAACAATTTGACAGCGAAACTAATTATCTAGAGAGGTGATATGCTTCCTTTCATCGGATGTGTTAAAGCAGAGACTGAATAACCCCTTATTGGAGGTGTCTTAATATGAATTTGTGCGCTAAGCAGGTGACTGGATTTGATGGACCAATAGCTTATTGAAACTCGATGATTCTTTTAAAGCATGAGGAATTGCTTGGCCAAAAAACTCCCCTGTTTTCAAAACTTAAGCCAGTATGAAGATCCTCATCATGTACAAACATGATGTGCTGGGAGTCCGGGCCTATCAGACCTGCATTCCAATAATAGCACAGTTCAAACTGAAGGCTGGGAGAGACTGCAGCTCCTCCAGTGGCATTCACCGCCAGAAATTAGGAGGTTCTCCATAGAGGTATGGCAGAGAATGGTATGAATGGGTAAGTAACAGCTCATTATGTCACATGATCAATAGGGAACTCATCTTAGTCCCTTATCATATTTGCATCATGCGTTGTTACTAACTTAACAACTGCAGTGATTCACTTAACAAAACAATGGGGCAAAACTCACTTAACAACTGCCTTGCTTAGCAACGGCAATTTCGGGCTCATTCGTGTAGCTAGAGAAACTCTCTTCAAGCAAATAATTCTGAGCAATTTTCAGATTTGTTGGCTTGGTCAGCAGCTTTCCTGATGGGTTACAAATCGTTTTAAGGCATTTACAATGGTTTGTTTTGGGTTTTGAAGCACGAGTGAATACAACTCAAGAACGTAACCATGAATAGGACCATGGTTTACAAAACACCGGGGAGAAATTCACATAAACAGCATAATCATAAATAGGATTCATCAGAGAGTATTCCTTAACTAACAATTGTTAGAGATATGTGTTTCTGGCTGGGATTTAAGCCAGGAGAGGCTGCTATATGCAGTTTCGAGAAGGTAATAATTTAAGTAGGGCTTTGTTTTGAAGAAAGTTGACTGCACTGAAAATAAAATCCTATTTGATCAGTTTTTATTATGTCAATTTATATCACTACCCACAACACCCCTCTTATAGCCAGGCTGCTTGAGTTGGCTAACAATCAATAATAACCCAACAGAAATAGTTAAATCAATTATGAATGCAACTCATAAAAGGCTTTGTTGAAACAAAGTTTTAACTTCAGAGAAACAAACGCTATCTTTAGAGAATAAGAAAAATGGAATTTAGAGAATATGTTGCATTTGACATGCAGTCATGATCAAAGATTTTCTTCTCCTTTATTCTAGAATTGAAGTACTGATAGTACTCGGCTTATGACCACAATTGAGCCTAAATTTTTTGCTGCTAAGCAAGACAGTTGTTAAGTAAGCTTTGCCCCATTTTTTACATCCTGCCTTGCCACAGTTGTTAAGTGCATCACTGCAATTGTTAAGGTAGTTACACAATTGTTAAGAGAATATGCCTTCCCCATTGATTCTGCTTGTCAGAAAGTTGCAAAAGGAATCACATGACCCCGGGATACTGCAACCACCATAAATATGAGTCAGTTGCCAAACATCCAAATTTTGACCATGTGAACATGGGGATGCTGCAATGGTCATAACTATGGGGATGCTTCAATTGTCATAAGTATTTTTTTCCAATGGTGTGACTTCTAACAGTCACTAAACAAAATGTTGTAAACCAAGCACTACCTGTAATCAACTATCATTTTGGAAGACATCCAGAAAAAAAGGGAATGTCTTGAAGAGGCAGTAGAACTATAGCAATAGCAATAGCACTTAGACTTATATACCACTTTGCAGTGCTTTACAGTGTCCTCTCTAAGTGGTTTGCAGAGTCAGCGTATTGCCCCCCAACAATCTGGGTCCTCATTTTACCCACCTCGGAAGGATGGAATTTTGAGTCAACCTTGAGCCTGATAAGAGTTGAACTGCCAAATTGCAGTCAGCCGGCAGTCAGCAGAAGTAGCCTTGCAGTAGTGCACTCTAACCACTGCGCCACCAAGGTGCAACTATAATGTTTCCTTGGGATAATCTTTATGGTATTTATTTGTACTAAGGACTAAGCCATGATTATTAAGGATAGTTTATTAAATAAATCATAATTGGGTAGAATGCCACATGATAAGGCTGGTTTGTCTGGTTTTGGCTTGGCATGCTGTTTGAATTGAACCATTAAATTCAGAAGTCTACTGCCTATGTACAGAATTGTGGCCTAGATCTGATTATGCTAATTTTACATTTACTTACATTTTACATTTACATTATGCTAATTTTACAAGATAGAAAGGTACTTTGGTGTTGCAACTAAAGGCACCAGGCTAGAAACCTAGAGATTTTGAGTGCCAGTTTTGCCTTAGGCAAAAAGCTAGCTGGGTAACTTTGGGCCGGTTATTCTCTCCCACCCTAGGAAGGATAAACCACGTCCTAAAAACTTGCAAAAAAACGCACAGGGACTAATTCAGATGTTTTCCAGGAGTCAAGATTGACTCAAAGTCACCCAGAAATACTAACTGTAATAATCATGTTCTAAAAGAAAGTATAGGGTTAATCTGGGAAAGTGAAGAGTATATGCCAAGGTGATATTCTCCAAATGCGTTGGACTAAAACTCACATTCAGTCATCCGGTTTTGACTTTCAGTTCTGGCATTTTAGCCTACCAGATCCAGAGAGCATCAGGTTGGGAAAAGTAGTTGGAGGTTATCCCAGGTATGCACAGAAAGTAGCACAAGAAAACCTTGACAGACTGGGAAGTTCAGATATGTTCACTTTGACATGTTCTTTGGTGTTTTTTTTAAAGGAGATAGTTTAATTAAAACTCCCACTTCTTTGTATTTTCCCAGAGAAAAGAATAGATAAATGATATTTGCAGCTCTGCCTAGTTTTCTAGAACAAACAAATATTCAGACAAATTGGAGGAATTTATTGATGTGATTGCCTAGAGCACGGGTGTCCAACCATGGAAATCTTAAGACCTGAACTCCCAGAATTCCCCAGCCGGCTATGCTAGCTGGGGAATTCTCGGAGTTGAAGTCCACAAATCTTAAAGGTGCCAAGACTGGACATCTTTGACCTAGAAGAAAAGCGGGTTGAAAACAATCCTGAATTCCCAAAACAATCTTGCCAGGAATAATGACAGGACCAGACATAAAGAAAAGCTCTCTGGCTTTGAAGAGGGCAGGAAGATGAGATTTCCCAGGCATGGGAACAGGGTATAAAGGAAACCTTCCTTTTGTGTCAGTACATCTACCAAAGATTGACATGCAGCAAGCTGCTTATGTAGACAGAGTAACCTGCTGTCAGGCAGAAAGTACAAGCCTCACATGGCAGCACCATTTTAGAGAATCACATGGAAAGTGAAGCCTGTGGAATAACACTGAAGAGAGAAATCGTAAATGCAAAATATCCAGTGTGGGAGCAAAATAAGCAGAAGAGATCAGAATCAATCCTACTTCAGCTCCTGTATCTATAAAGGCCATCCATCTTTTATAAGTAAGGCTCAAGTAGAGCACATTATAGGTACGTGATATTCAGAGTTAAAGTTAGCCTGCCAATCAATTCTTTCAAGCTATAAACGAGGATGAAGATAAAATGGAAACAACGCTTACATTATAACCAGGCAGGAAAGACAATTAAATTCCATGAAATCTAACTGGATTTAGAAAAAATATATTTATATTTTTCAAATATATATATATTTGCAGTGTCTTAATAGCCATAGTTTAACTAGAAGGAAACATAAATCTATTTTATGCTTTTCTTATGGCTATAATCCCCCAAAATAAATATTGTCAGCAGAGTTTGAATGGTTTCATTACTAGGAAATGAATGGGGTGCATTTTTTATTTTGGGCAATAAGATGTACCTATATGGATATATTTTGCAGTGCATAGATACCTCTTTTATTTTGCTGCCTCATATACATCAAAATTTGCCTGCAGGCTAAGAACTGCGTTTATGTCCCTAGCTATCCTCTCACAAATTCTTTGGATATAATACTATAAAAATAAAACTTCACATTATCTATGATGCACATCTATAACAACATTAGTTACGGCAAACTTCTGAGAAGGAAGGGAGGAGGGAGGGAGGGAGATGGAAATAAGAAGGAGGGAGACAGGGAAGGAAGGAAGGAAGGAAGGAAGGAAGGAAGGAAGGAAGGAAGGAAGGAAGGAAGGAAGGAAGGAAGGAAGGAAAGTATGAATGTATTGGATAGGTTGCTAGGTTGTTGATTGTTTCTAGAACAGATACAGGATTTTTAGGAAATGAAAATTTCCAACAAACTTGTTCATAAAACTTTGAGCAATGTCTCTAAATTGATGGTCTCCAGTTATTGACTTTTCATCTGTGATATCCAAACAGCCAAGAATGCTAGGATGGATAGGAAGATTGAAGGTCATTCATTATAAAATGAATGCATTATAAAAATGCATTATAAAAATACGCACATACATTTCCTTTTTCTCTCTTCAGATGTTTCTTTTTATGCATCTTCATAAACAAGCAGCAGAACAAATTCCTAGACTAAAAGCTGTGCTTATCTGAAACAAGCGCATTTCATAATTAAAAATAATAGCCAGAAGCACACCTGTTTTACCTATAAATTTATTAATCCATGCTTAGACCTGCCAACACAATTAACTATCTTTTCCAAAATGATGGGGTTTTTTTATATCTGCAACATAGTTGAAATAGGCAGTACTCAAGATTAGCTCTTCCAGACACGGTTCCATTCCCATTTCCCCCTCCAATTTCTTTTTCAATAATTTTGGGAAGGGATTTTCTGCACACTTCCCTTCTTCCCTCCACTGCTAAAATTTTTAAATCTTCAGCACATACTGAAGCTCCACCAAGCTTGCTGATACGGTACCTTCCCCTTCACCTGAATGTAGCTTTTAAAATTATAATTAGGGGTCCCACTTAGTTACAATGGCACTGAAAAAAGTGACTTACGACTGTTTTTCACACTTACATCTACATGGTCACATGGTCAGGTGATCAAAATTCAGACGCTTGGCAACTGACTCATATTTGTGATGGTTGGAGCTTCCTGAGAACATGTGATCACCTGTTGTGACTTTGCGACAACAAAATCAGTGGGGAAAGCCGGGTTCACTTAACAATTACAGTGATTCGCTTAACAACTGTGGCAAGAAAGGTCTTCAAATGGGGCAAAACTCACTTAACAAATATCTCACTTTGCAACAGAAATTTTGGGCTAATTATCCCAATTCGAGAAAATCAGTTGTAGAACTTGTGCTAGTTCTGAAGATACTGATTTTGCTATAATCCCATGACACTGCCGAAATCAGGGATCTCATTAGACTGATACTACTAATGGTATCTATTACAATCAAGTAGTCCTTCCATTCACATTTGTTATCTCAGAAAACATTGACTTAGGAGTGGGCTGTTGGGGGTTTGGGGGGGTTAAGTGGACCTTAGTGAAGATTCTGCGGGGTTTGCTGAACCCCCAAATCCACTCCTGGCTGGACCCGACCCGACCCGCCCACCCTGCCCCTCCCAGGAGTTTCCACAC
>JANHFL010002492.1:307862-355968 GCA_032468155.1 Oxyrhabdium leporinum | reverse complement strand
CAGGGTCAGAAAGATTTAAAAGCCACTTAATATTGGGGAGTGAATATAGTAATAAACCCTGAATTGTGCAGCAGAAAATCTGCATTTTAAATAAATTTGTAGTTTTAGGGAAGTACTTTTCTGGATAGCAACTAGTTGTTAGACTTGTTTTCTGGACACAGCTATTCAAGGATATCACCTGGGTTGTTGCTTCATTATTTAGAATGTAATATATGATCTGTTTTTATTTCATTTCCAGAACAGTTCTGAGTTTTAATAGAAAATTATAAATGAATTGATATGCATAGTTATGGTTTCTATATCTGCTAGTGAGAGCTAGCAGATTCTGCTGAATGATACACTTTTCTTGTGGTTATTAAATGGATGCAGTCTAGTCTTGTGTCTGTAATGTTATTGATCTGTTCTGTGTGGGCTGACTGCTGTGAAATGGCGATCACTAAGCGATTGAAGAGGCTGAAGTTTGCTTAAAAGAGAATGGCAAATCTTGGTTTTGGGTAATAATTCTGACAAAGTTATAGTGGATTTTAAATAAGTAATATTAGTAACTGATGGTATCAGTAGTAAACCTGCAAAACA
Source organism: Oxyrhabdium leporinum (assembly GCA_032468155.1). NCBI lineage: Eukaryota > Metazoa > Chordata > Lepidosauria > Squamata > Cyclocoridae > Oxyrhabdium > Oxyrhabdium leporinum. The sequence goes on along the minus strand of JANHFL010002492.1, from coordinate 355,392 downwards.
CTGATACTACAGTAGTAAACTTGTAACCATTTTCGCTTTCTCATAAAATACCTGTTAGGATACAGTACTGTATTTAGATTCATCAGTTGCTTTTGACAGTAAGATTTGAGATTTTCCCATGTATTTTCTTGTTTATATCTGCATTTTATTAATTTTAGTCAATATCTACTCTTAATTTTTAACTATTGACAAGCAGTTGAGGCCAATTAGGAATTTTAAATTGTTTCTAAAGGATGCAAAAACAATTATCAGAGAGATGAGAAATATCCCTTAGAAGTTTTTATAATGTATGGAAACCATACATTTGCACAAATAATACAATATATTCATATTAGCTTTATTATAAAGTTATGCATACATTAATGTAGTGATGATAAAGTTGCAGGGAGTAAATAAGACTTCAATACTTATTCAGTAAGCTTGTCCCAGATCTCTTCCAAGCAAATTGAAATTTAGACCAATGGATTACATTCCTTGCTATGTTTACATTTTTTCATTTTTGCAAAAATGAAAATTGAAAAGTTCTATAGAGAAATATCTTTTAAGTGAGCTGCTAGGATGTTCTCAATATTTTCTCTGGTTTTCCTGTTTGTTTTCTAGAATTTCTCTTTCCATGTTGATTGTATTACTGTAGTAATGGAGTTGTATAAATACAAAGAAAACATCTTGCACTGCTAGTCTTAAGTTTTAAGTAGTGGTGGAAAGCCACAATAGTTCATTTCACATACTAAACGGATTTTTCTGATCCTATTTAAGTGAACAAATCATAGTCTAGTTAACATGAATTTCTCACATTCCCAAGTCAAAAACATATAACATGGGTTAGAAAGTTAAAAGATCTAGTAAATGAAGTTTACTTTTGAGTAAATATAATTGTTAAAAACCTAGATGATCTTGAAAAATCACTAAAATTGTGGGTCATATTTTTAAAATTTTAGCAATTTTTGCAGTATTCAAAAAAATGACTTACTGAAGACATGCTTATATTGAGAAACTATGAAAACATATAAATGCTAATTTACAGGAGGATAATGAATAAGGGGAAATATTGGGAGTGGTGACAATATGAGGTAACAGTAGTACATTATGTAATTAGCTTTAACTTCAGAAGGTTTAACTTAGTAAAATGCCTGTATCTAAATAACATCAATGATAGAATAGTTTCTTATAAAATGTTATAATTGTTTGTTGGCTTGAAATATGTAAGAATAAAACTTTTCACCCAATACAATAGGCATAACCTAGGCCTTGTTCTGATTTTCAGAATATCAGCCATAAAAGCTAACAGCTGCTTTCCATATAATCCCTTAGACACTAAATTGTTTTGGCAGATAATCTATTTACATTTCACTGAAGTTATAGAAACAGTCCTAAGAATGTCTTGCGTATAATAAAAAATCTTATAGGAAAACCAATTGCTTCTTGCAGTATATTGTTTAGTCTTGATATGACATAGTGGATAAAGAATGTGCTGTTGCTACAGAAACAGTAGTTGGGCATATGAATTCATATAATGTTTCAATCCAGTCAAACTGATCAATCTAAGAAAAGAGAGGAAATGGAGTCATTTTTCCCTTCTTGGAATATTTATTAAAGCTATTTGTGTACTTTGCCAGTAATTAAGGTTTATATCAGAAGCCCTAGAACATAGATTACTTGGCTATAATTGTTGTGATCTTTAAAGATATGCCTAATATTGCAAGTTATTAATTGTAGGATACAACATATAACTTGAAGTTGATGAACACAAAGACTGTCAGATCCATATCACATTAATTGAGCTATTCGTATGTATTTATGAAGAATAAATAGTATAGTTGTATTATCCTTTTTCATTATCCTTTTTTCTGTTTTTATCCTGAACAACTGATATAAAGTATTGTGATACATGAATAGTTTTCAACTATAATAAATTTCCATGTGATGCTGCTTTGATTTTTTTCGCATGAGTACTTTCAAAGTTTTGGTGCTCAAAATATCCTGATTTTAATGAAAATGAAATATGTTTAATAATAAAATGATGAGTATTACTGTAATTGGAATAGCTTCTTTGCTGTGTATCAATATATTAATTGGATTTTAAGGGGGGGTAAGATTTATGTAACTGTTACTACATTTGATCTTTCTGGAAAACTATGATTTTACATTTAATTCTATGGATTTGGTATCCAGATATTTTTAGTTGTCTAAATAATAAATATTACTATCACTGAACAACTATTATTACATAACTTACCTTCAGACATGTTATTTTCATTGAAATATTTGATATGATAACGGTTATTTGCTGCCAGATTCCTTAAGTCTTTTCAGACCCCAATTATGATTTTAAAGAAACTACATAAAGTAATGAATTATTCTCATAGACATTGGTGTTTTTTAAAGGAAGTATAAGGTCATCACAGAATTTGCCTCCTATCTATTGGTTTTACTATATACCTAGTCATGAAATGTGTTCTTGTACTTAAGAAAGGTAGCTTTATATTCTCTTAAATTGGTCATTGCAAATAGCTGTTACTATTGAGATGCAGTTGAGTTACACAAGATGTTTGCTTTCCTCAGATACATCTCCCCTAAAAACTGCTAGGTAGCATTCAATTGTTTTGAGAATAAGTCTGGAAGATTTTAGAAGTTTGAATTAGCTTACAATACACATTATACACATTTTCTTGTGAGCTTCACTTTTTATAGAGTTATGACATAGTGATTTTTTTTAAATTCTGTGGAAGTAGAGCATGCTATATAGGGCATATGACAAAAAACACATTATTTAACACTAGGGCTGGATTTGGATAATGTTAATAGTATTGAAGCATCAATACTATTTTATTTACTAAATACTATATCAAATACTACCAGTATTAATCTTGACCTCGAACTATTCTACAATCCTTGTAGATGTTATACAACATCTTACTTTTGGACTATTTCATGCAGTCCAGATTATTCAGTTCCAAACTTTTTAGTACAGTATAATCATTCTTGTTTTTTTTTTAACTGATTCCTGGGAAACATGGTTCTAGTAGGAGTTGTGAGAGCTCAGTTAAATAGGAATAAAATCTTTAGGCTTTAGTTTACAGCTGTGTGTGACACAGCACAACTTAGGAAGCTATTTGGAATATTATTTTTTTTTAATTCAGTGCAGATACTGCAGTGCCATTGTATACTTTCCACTTTCTTATGTGCCTGTTTGAGATCATTTGACATCACTAACTGTTAAGAGTTGTACAGCACTTTGCATTAAGTCTCAAAAAAGTGCTTCAGAATATATAGGAGCATAAATTTAGCACCTGTTTCATTTCCTCAGCACAGCCTAATTACGTGTTGCAGTTAGGCACTAATCCACACTCCCAAATTTCTTTTGAGAATTAAATCTGAAATGCTGCATGGTCTTAGTGATCATATTGGTGCTAATTGCTAACCAAGAAATGTAGGATTATTGATTCAGAATGAATGCCTAAATATTATAGATTGGTTAAGAGTTAAGTATGAAATGATATTGTAGCTTCAGGTCTTACCAGATCAAACTGATAATCTAAACAGACTAAACTGGTTTTCCTTTATTCTTTACCTATTGGTGTTACTTGCATTAGTAGGCCTTAACATTGTTGCATTTGATAGGATGCCTTCTTGCAGTGGGGAAGTTGGACATTATTCTTGAGGGTTGGTTCCTCTGTCTAGGCAGATTGTGGAAGACTGTTGAGACACGGATACATCATTTTAATATATTTGGTTTATAACTTCTATAAAATTTTATCTTGTACCTTGCCTTGGGATGTTCTTATATGCAAGCTACAGTGGTAAACTGTAAGGTTCTTAGTTCCTCTTAAAGGATTGTGTTCAAATACTCTTTGGCTAGCTTTGGTTTTATGCAAATTATGATGATTGTGCTGCTATTGAAATAGTTTTTCTGAAAATTGTAACTAAAACATAGCAAATTAAAATGAAACTGCATATTTATCAGTATTACGGGTTTCAGCATATGGTAGTAATTTTGAGCTATTGCAGAATAAGTGGGCTATTGTACATTCAGAAAAATGGTGGAATGTCACAATATCATTAACACCTCATTCTGCAGACTCTGGATGATATACAGAGGCACTCCTATTTAGGGTTGTATTAACATTTTAAATAAATGAGACTATCAATTTCAGTTTAAGAAAGAAGAGTTGCCTATCTCACATCCTTAGTGATGTGGGCACTTGAAGAGACAGAAGTTTGGACAATTTCGGAACAAGATTCAGTCCAGAAATAGTCTACAAGCCCATATCCAGTCTCTAGGTCCAAATACATAATTAGAAAAGTTGTGATAAATAGTGCAGAACAAGTTAAATTATGCTAAATTCACAGATCATTTAGGTCTAGATCGCTTAAATACAAGGAACAAGCAGGTTTGCTGCAGTAACATTATATAGACTTTAAATTTCTTATAAGTGTCTTCCTCTGCCATTCATTACAGAGCTCTGTCTTTTTTCATGTTTATGAGCAAGTCTGAAAAATAGTTGTGGATGCATTGTAAATGGACTCCTTAAAGCTTAACATCTTTTTTGGGTTCATAAGAAGTCTTGTTTTAAAAAGTGGACTGCTTTACTGAATAACAAAGAGATATGTTACTTGTAAGACAGCCAAAACTCTTCCAAATCATTTTCAAAGTATGTACAGCTCCAAATATACTAATACAAAACTGAAGGCTTATGGACCAAGAAGAGAGTTTTTAAAACGACATGCCCTTATTATCTTTTATGCATCCCTTCCTGGTATAAATACAACTACTAAAGTTTTGATCTGGAACCATAATAAAGTACTTTACTTGCTAATGCCTTGTCTGGTCTTTAGTAGTAGTTATACTTCTTTTCTGAGAACAGAAGCATAAGATAATGCTGTAGGTTAATGAATACTTAATACTTCTGTATAAACCTGGTAGCATATACAAAGTGAGTTAAATCAAGGCATTGTAAATAATTGAAATAATGATTACACTAATAAAATTGGTGTACAAATTCTTAGTCATGCAGGGTGCCTGTCATGTCATGCACAGATATGAAAATATATTTGTACTATTGAGAATAAAATATTTTATATTTGCAGATAGCAGTAATTGTGCTACTGTGTTATATTTACAGTGTCACCAACAATAACATTTTCCCTTTGTTTTATTTTAGAAAAACAAAATTTAAATCAATTCTTTAATTTGTGTATTTCAAATTTTGCTAGATATTTATAGGTTTTCTTATAATACCAGGTATGAGATTTTTAAAAATAGTCTTACAATCTCATTTGTTTACCTATAATTCAGAAAATAGTTTGACGAAAACTTGCACTCATTTTGTACAGCCTTTCTTCTGCAAAACCTCTTACACATTGGACATATTAGTGAACAATTGCATGAACCTTGGAAGAATAGGATTAAACCTGTTGTATTTTTAGAAGCTTAAAAGATTTGGCATGATCTCAGAACTGAATCTTTGTTTGATAAATGGTTGTGGACTCTGTTCTAAGGTATTATGAGCACATAGACTATAACATAGTTGAATTATATTTAAGAATTTCAAATAAGCCCAATTCTTATAAGCCTATTTTAGTTTTCTAACAATAAAAACTAATTGTTTATTGTTCACATTAAAATTTCCTGTACAAATAAGGTACAATGGAATAACATAGATGAGATATGAAGTAGAGGACATGGGTAAAATTGGTTTCAGAAATAATTTATATACATCTTTCTGGTTCGTGTCCATCGTTTCCTAACCATTTTTCATAGAGGATTGCCTCAGGATGAAAAATAAAAAGTTATGAACTATAGATTTGGCTGCACAATATCTAGAATGCCATCATTTCTTATTTTTAATTAGATTTTTATCTTGCCTTTATTACTTTATAAGTAACTCAAGATGGCAAACATACCTAATATGCTTTATTCCTATGTTCCAACAGCACACAGCAGCAACCCTATGAGAAACTGGCCCTAAGTCACCAAGCTAGCTTTCATACCTAAGGTGTGGACTAAAAATCATAGTCTCTCTGATTCTAGGCCAGCTCCTTAATCACTTATACCAATTTATTTATTTATTTAGCGTATGGCAAATACATTATAGTAATTCAAATGTTAATGTCCACCCAGCCATTCAAGGACAGGGTGGTCTATGTTGAAAAAATCAGACATTGGACCGATTATAAGCTCTTGATGGACTTAAACCAAACTCTGTATTTTCAAATATATTAGCTGATAAATAATCTGAAAACCTCCAGATAGCATTGCTGGATAGAGGAGCCGTAGTTAGAGGTTTTGGATAGATTGATTTAAAGTAAGGATATCCTGAATGGATCCATCGTGAACTACAGCAGTTAAAGAATCAAGTTTCCCATTGGTAGTTAAAATGTAACTTTATTTTCCAATTAAAATTTGTTAATTTCTAACTAAAAAGTTTACTGTATTGATAGCTTAATAGTTCAAGCTGCAAATTACAACTCATATAGAGAGAAAACAAATGGCCAAAATTTTCCAGAGAACTAATGGTTACTGAGTAAAGCAGCTTACTTATTGGATGAAAGCAATATTTGTTTAGAGGACATATTTCTAATTTTATGGATTTCACCTCTGAAGTCATTTAAGACCTGTGAGCAACAATAAAATGTAAAAAAATTCCAAATGTGCATTATGCTTAAATTTATTGGTGATTTATAGGATAAATCTTTGAAACAAGGCCAGATCCCTACGCCTGAGATCGCTTGCTAGCCTCTAACTCTGCATAAAGTCGAAATGCGTGTGTTCCTATGTGGGATTCTACTCTGAATCATAATTGGAAATCTACATGTTGTGGCTGTCATAAATAGTGGTAAACAATGCTTGCTGACAAGGCTATACCTTTTTTTCATTGCAATCTCACTCATATGTCTTTGGTACTCAGAAATAAATCTTATTTTCATCTGTAGAATAGGAGAAATGGGAATAATTTATGCAGTGAACAAATTTTCTGGGAAATCCACTCACCTATATAGTTGCTTCTAGGAAGAAACTAGGAAGATGAAGATCTTATGGCTTGAACTGAGCTTCTGAAGCTTTTGTAGCTTCATCACTTTCAAATTCAGGCAAGAGGATAAGTTATGTTCTCATGTATTAACAGAGAAAAGCAAGAAACAAATGGTTGAAAGCTGTTTGAAACAGTTGCCTTAAAATGCTTTCTTCTGTTTTTTAGATAGAATCTCTTGATTCACCACTTGAACATACAGGATGAACAGGCTTCTCCTGCCACATTTCATAACTCTTGATGATTCATGACAAAGTACAACAATAAAATGTCCACAGTAACCTGGAATTAAAATTAAGTTAAATTAAAGTCACAAAGCATATTACCCTATGATGTCACAGATCATTCCCTATCCCTCCAGAATAACTTGGTTTTAACAAGTTTCTGAAAGCTATTATTGATAGAGCCAGTCTCACCTCTGTGGGATGGATTGTATTTTTGAGGATTGAGGTCATCACGGAGAAACAGTGCCTCTGAGCCTCAGCTCTCCTCCTGAAAGTGGGGCACTATTAAGAGGTTCTTCCATATCTCAGGCCAACTTTAATTTGAAGATGCAGTCCTGAAGGAATCCCTCCATATACAAATGTATATATCTGAACAAGTTGGATTAAACTTCATAAAACATTTTAAAAATGCTGTCTATTACCCTCAACTTCTATTTTAATCTCTATAACAGGGGAGTCAAACTCACGGCTCGTGGGCCAGATACATCATGCGCTGGCCACCCCCAGTTTAGCGAAGGGGAAAAAAAGTCACAATATGTCATGTGACGACACATGATGCCGCAAGTTTGACACATCTGCTCTATAAGAAAACATCAGCCATCCTAGATGCACAATTGCACATTGTCCAGAGCAATGTGCAATGTAAATCACATGATATGACAAAAACTGCAAAAGTCATAACAACATAGCAAAGCGTTATAAAATTATAGCTCACCTTTGTGCCTTGAAAAATAATATATATGAACTGGACTGCAAACAAAAATAGCATCCCCAAAACATTCAAAGGTTGCACAACTGGGAATATCTGAACACCTCTACAAGAGCAGCTGGACTGTTCCCACTCAAAATCATACCAGTAGTACAGGCTTACTTCAAGAAAATATCCTGCAGGCTTGGGATGTTACAAAAACTCTCAATTCAACATGGAATGTGGCAGAAGTTTTGGATAATTATGGAAAGCAAAATTGACCAGAGTGGGGAATGTTTAATTGTTGTCAACTGAAATTTTTGATATTTTTTTTTCTGTATGTGTGAGAAGATGAAATTGGGGCCCTGGTATTGTTGGGCACAACTTTATCCCTGTAGTTCAGCCGATTGTAACACTGTCTTGAAATCTTGTAATTTGACCAAGAAGCAAAATTAACCCTATTAAGAAATACCATTGTTCAGAACTCTGATGAAACTCATGATGCATTTGACACTAGGCATTGAAAGAACTTTGAAGCATGCACTGCTTAGTACTAAAAAAAGCTATAGCAGCTTTCTTTCTGAGAATTAATTTGCCACTGACATTTGCAATTAGGGCAATCATTGCAAAGCTGTAATTTAAAACCATCAAAGCTAATAGCAGATTTGGTAACCAGACAAATACTACTATGCCATAACAATCAGAATAAGCAACCTTTGTTTTATTTATTAATATCCAGGTAATAGAACAATATTTTTTTTGCTTATCTGTCTCCCTGTCAAACAATTCGATTGGATTTCCACATGTACCATTTCTTTGTCCTAGCTGAGAAGTAAGGAGGAATAATTCCTGTACCTCTACACGGTTTTGATAGACTGCATGCAAGATAACAGGGAGGTGTTTTTGTTAAATTTGTTAAATTGTCAGCATTAAGGCACTAGTGTATTTTCTGTGCATAAAACAAAATGCTAGGTTGAGAAACTGGAGTTGCAGAGAAAAAGGCTGGAAATTAAAAGCTTCATGTGTTTGTGGTGAATACAGATTCTGTGGCATCTTGTGTATATTTTGTGCATCATGGTTTGTGTAAGTTAATATATATTAGAAAGAAATTGAGAGGTTTGTGTTAATTCTCTGCCATTTATTCCTTGTTTGAAGCGTGATTATTTTTTTCATCCTATTTGTCTTAACCCTCATGCAGAATCTCACTCCTTTAGCCTGCCTTTGCTTGTTTCATTGATTGAAGGTCAAAGGAGCAGGAGGAGGAAGACAGAGGGGACTGCCTATACAATATAGTGCTTCCACAGGAAATTGATGAAGGCTGAAAACACCCCTGTACAGGAGCAAATATGTTCACACACATCAAACTCACTACTTTATTATGTTTGCACCCAGATTTCACTGAGTGTGTCTACATGAACAGAGTGCAAACCACATAAAATTGAGAGCCTGACTACATTAAAAAGAAAACTACCAAACTTTACTTATCATTGCCAGCTCTTCCAATGCATCACTTTCTTGCTAACCAGATGAATATATGGAACTAAAAAGATCAGTTAATGAATTTTGCTTAGTGCAGATTCTGATAGAGGTGAGCCTTGCGTTACATTACAAATTGAGGGAATTCCCTATTGAGGGAAAATATTGCAAGTGCTTGCTTTTGAGTAGATTGATTTAAGGTAAGGATATCCTGAACCTTATTTCTTGTTGACTAGCACCTGGGGAAAGTTGATTTTGAATTGCAGGGATTAGGAAGGATAGAGGTAATCCTCGACTTATGACCACAACAGACTGGAATTTTGCTCATTAAATCATGCAGACATTGTATTATCATATGACTTGACCAGATTTTATGACCATTTATACTATGGTTTGTTATGCAAATCACCATGGTCATTAAGCAAATCACTGATCTTTAAATAACTTGGTTATTAAGCAAATTAAAGGAGAATATATCTCTGGGTTGAAATGAAGGGCCCTTGGTACTCTCTGAGCTTGGGGTTGTTGTTTTTTTTTGGGTTTTTTTTGCAGATGTTTCATTACCCAAACTAGATAACATATTCAGTGCTAGTGATGATATTATCTAGTTTGGGCAATGAAACGTCTATAAGAAATCGGCCAAGCTCAGAGAGTACCAAGGACCCCTCATTAAGCAAAGCCTGCTTCCTAAATTGATTTTTCTTGTCAGAAGCTGGCTGGGAAAGATGCAGGTCACAATCCCGTGACTGCAAGACTGCAATTATCCTAAATGTGAGCCGATTGCCAAGTGCCCAAATTGCAATCGTGACCACATGATGGTGTTATAGTCAGCTTTGAGGATGGGTTGTAATTTTTTCCAAGGCCATTATACCTTTGAACCATTATTAAACAAATGGTTGTAAGTCAAAGACTACCTGTAATTGAAATGGGAGAAAAATTGATTTGACGTTCAGAAAATCTGTGCATTAAAACAACTATTGGTAAATTGTTTTCAAAGCGTGCTGTTCTTTTACCTGACAAGTTTGTAAAGGGAGAGCCACAGTACTCTAGATCAGGGCTGTCAAACTCCTGACCCGCGGGCCGGATGTGTCACATGCTGGCCATACCCACACCCGGTTTAGTGAAGGGGGAAAAAAGTCCCAATAGATGCCACCATGACGACGTGAGTTTGACAGCTCTAGTCTAAACTTTTTACCATCAGGCATATCTGTTAATTTCTCTGTGTATGTTGTCAGTAGTCTTTTTGATTACCTTCTCAGCTTGCAGATTTTCCTGTATTACTCTGGGGTTGGTTCTCTACTGATTTTATGTTTTTAAAACCACCTGATTTGTACCTCAGAGATCCAAAAATTTACTCTTCACAGAATGGGGTCACAAGCCAAGATACAGTTTGTTTGCCTAGAATTGCTTTCCTAGACTACAGTATACACCTGGGGGCAAGACATTTTTCCCCCTGGCAGAGTAGGTGTTATTTTTCAATTTCTACTATATTCTATTAAGCACCAGGTGAGAGCCTTACTTGAAACTCTAGATTTCTGTAAGATTTGGAGATCAGTATTTGGCAGGCTGACTAAACTTTTTGTGACTACTAAAGAGTGACTTGTAGCCCGCTGTTCTGTACTGCTCATGGTACAGTAGGATGTCTGAAAACTGCAACTGTCCTTGTTCAATATAAAAGACTGGGTTATGGGTTTTCCATTGACCATGTTTTTGTTCCTCATCGGGATGCGGCCATTCTCCCCAAATGTCAAACTCAAGCTGAAACATCAGCATTTAGCTGCTTATGAAGCAGAGCTTCTAGCTACTCCAAAAGTGACTTTGAAGCAACTTTGAATCCTGTAACTCTGCTTCCTGAGATTAAAGATGAGGGAAATTAGCATGATTGTTTGCAGACCATAATAATTATTTATTTATTTTATATCCTGCCTTTATTATTTTACAAATAAATCAAGGCAATTTACATATCCCACATACCATTCCCTTCCTATTTTCCCCACAACAACAACAATACTGTGAAGAGAATTGGACTGAAAAAGAGTGACTGGTGCAAAGTCACCCAGCTGACTTTCACATCTAGGACTTGAACTCAGTCTCCTGCTTTCTAGGCTGGTGTCTTAAGCAGTACAGAAAGCTCATTCAGATCTAACTAATGTGCCCCCCACAAAATCCTGACTTTTGAACTCTTTCAGATGGGTCTTCCTTTGTGGTTAACTCTGTTCAAGAGGGACTGTTTTGTGTTTCATGCTTGTTGTATTACGAAAGACAGAACTCTTAATATTTTCACTGACTTGCCTGTAAAATAAAATTGTTAGACTACATGGTGGTAAGGGATATCCTCTTTTTCCTATGCTATTGATTGATATCACATTATTGCCTTTGATTTCACTATTAAGTAAGAACACTCCAATGCCCCAATTATTTTTTGAGGACATTAATTGGCCAAATATGGAAGTGATTTTTTTAAATAAATAAATTGCATTAATTTAGTTAATTATGAAGCAGTTTGGGATGTTAAAATGCAGACCTACACAGGGCAAATAGCCATAACAGCACTTAAAAGAATGCTGCCAAGGCCTTGATGTAACACTGAAGGCACAAGCTTACCTCTTGGATTGTGGTGGACTTGCTGCATTCGTGGTTTTAAAACTCTACTAAAGTCCTGGCAAAGAATTTGCTACAATGATACTGAAAAAAGTAACTTATAACCTTTTTTCACACTTGCAGCATCCCCATGATCACATGATCAAAATTCAGAATTACCAATTTCAATGCTTGGTAACTGGCATGTATTTATGACAGTTGCAGTGTCCCGGGGTCATGTAATCAACGTTTGCAACCTTCTGACAAGCAAAGACAATGGGGAAGCCAGATTCACTTAATAGCCGTGTTACAATTTAGTAACTGCAGTGATTCAGTTAACAACTATGGCAAGGAAAGTTGTAAAATGAGGAAAAACTTAACTGTGTCACTAACAGAAATTTTGGGCTCAATTGTGGTCATAAGTCAAGGACTATCTGTAACTAATGTCTGATCACTTTCTGATGTATCACATACTGAATGTATAATTTGTTTCTGTGACTTGATCCCTCTTAATATTTTTTTTTGTTTTTTTCTTGAATAACTTGGTGATTCATATTTTCAGGTATGCAGGAAAAAAAACCACTTTGCAAAAAGGTAAAAGTGTTTATTCTCCCATAATTAGGGAATAGGTCTTCACCTCCATGAAATAGGTCTTCACCTCCATTAAATAGGTCTTCACCTCCTCAGGCTCAGGGTGCCTGAGTTTCAAGGCAACATTTGGAATGATTAATTTCCACGTATTACATCAGGGATCCCCAACCTCTGAGCTGTTTGCAATCTGGCGATCACGTGCAAGTGCTCTCCGTTTGCTCTAACCCTAACCATCCCCCTCTCCCCCACCTTGACAGTCCAGAAAGCCAGAAAGGCTGAGGAACTCTGCATTAGATTATTCTATTACACTAAAACTGCAATGTATTGTCTTGGTGACTGAATTAGATAATGATAGAAAATTCTATAAATTCTTCATCTACCTGGTTCTTTTCGTCTATGCATCTGATTGCAAAGATGGATTGAAATTTTATAAATTAAGATGCAGAACTAGTTTGCAGAACCTTAAGTTAGTTTATAAGGATGGGCATTATTTGAGGGATGGAGGTAGTAACTCAGCTTCCTGATCTTCTAGAAAGCCACAGGAAGCCATGGCAATATTTTATGAAGAGATTGCATAAAAATGTTTAGTCTGTTGGGAGGTAATTGGGAGTAGCCTCTTTGTCAACTACAGTTTGTCTTTATAAGATTATACATTGGTAGAGGTATACAATCTTTAGCCATAATTATTTCTTGTCTAAACACAGGATTGCAACTTAATCCAATTACATTCTGATATATTTGCTGCCCAGTCTTTAAAAAGTTGAAATCCTATGTGGAAAAGCAAATCAGCCCTCATTCTACATTCATTAAATTTTGTTTTATCTGAATTCAGGGTCATTGTAATGTTAATTTATTGTGTAAAGTGTTGGTGCATGATATATACTCTTTAGTGCATTCAAGGAGATGGACAATTGCAGGTAACAGAAATAAAATAGAATAAAATTTGAAATATTTTCATATCCTTCCCTCTCCCAAAGATGTCTATTTAAAATCAGATTTATTATGTAGTATCAGCTTACTGTATACTGCATAGTTTAGAGAGCAATGACTTCTATATTGCCTTAAAAGGGCCTACTCTTTGGTAATGCTGATAGGGAAGAAAAGATTTTCTATGTACTTCCACTGCATCTGCTTAATGTCAGCTAGCAAAGCTCTGTTGCTGGCTAAGGGCTTACTTTGTAAATTACTTTACCTAATCAGTTATCCCTTGAAGGACACAAAAGCTTTGGGTGATGATTACAATGATCATGGATGCATTGCATTGTATTTTACAGATATGCTCAGGTTTTGTGCCATAGTTTTGACCAAATCCTAAATGGATTTTGCCATAATGTAGTTTTATACTAACAGTTTGCATACTTTTCAGCTTTTACAGTTACAGAATATTGAAAACTGCTTGAAGAATTAAGACTATATTAGCTTGTTTATCTTAAATGGGATTTGTTAATTTCATAAAATAACTTTTGGACATCAGTTCCTGTTCTTTAAAAAAATGCTTGTTTATTGGTATCAGCCATGCAGATAGAAGTTTTGTAGGTTTCAGGTTTCCAGTAGACATTTTCACACATAGTTGCTATGGAGATTAGCAGTTTGCTCAAGGTTGAGGAGATAACAGTTGACAAGGAATGCAAATCCAGTCAGTCTCTGAAAAAGGGAGCTTGTCTGAGTGATTTTGCTTTTAACAAGAGCACATAAAAGAATAGTTCAAAGCTCCAAAAGCCAGTCAGGGTTGTCAGCCAGTCAGAGTTTCACAAGCAGAATCGACACGAACTGGTCATGTAAGAAGTAAGACATCAGATAGTTGAGTTGTGGAATTATGAGCTAGGTCTGCGTTTTAAATTAGGCTATCTTTAGTCAAGAAATTTACTTCCTTGTTTAGCAAAGAGCCTCATAGAACATCTTTGGTCTACTCACCAGATGTGGGGGCTTGGAGACCCTACATCATTATCACCTGGCCATTCCAGCTGTTCTGTCCTGTGTTTGAGCCTCAGGTGATTCTTAGTTTTGTGTCTCCTGAGGTTGACTTTCTGTTGGAGGAATTTTTCAGTCAGTATCCTGAGCCATGACAACTTGTATTAAAAAAAAAAATCCTATCAGTTTTAGATCACGTGTCCAGGTAGTTGACAGAAGTCAAGGCTGACTTGAAAGCATTATTATGATCAGTTGCACAGCCTACCAGATGTTTAGCCTGCTTTTGGCATTTTTATCCACCTGTTTTGTTAGAATAACAACCTTTAATACAGCTTTGAAATTTCCTTTTAATAGATCTCTCAATTTAATTTTAAAGTGTATTTTAATTTTAAAATAAAACCAGTCACCAGGGAGGTAGTAGGCTCCCCATTATTCTAAGTGTTTCAATAGAGACTGTTGCTATTTGTCAGGGATCCTTTTTCACTTTGGATTTCCTTCAGAGCAAGGAATTACATCTTATGTCCATTAGAACTATGATCTGTAAATGCTAGTTCTTCCTCATGCAACTCTTGGCACAGACTCAAAATTTCCTTTAAGGTTTTTAAGAACTTGCTGGGGCAGAATAATGACACTTGAAGGAATATTGGAGATAGATTGCTCATATTTCATTCTGATAACTGACAGTTGTAACATTGTCAATATTCTCTTTTAAATTGCTGAATAGACATTCAGGGAGAAGGAAGATAGATGAATCTCTAAAGGTCTAAAATAGTGACAGAATATTACTATTATGAATAAGCATCAAAAAAATTTTAAAAAAACTTTCACTTTTACATTATTTTGTTGAAGAAAGCAAGTGAAAAATTTATATATCATTAAAGTATATAATGATACTACATATTTTTTCTCAACAAATTAGCTCAACAAAAAATATTTTAGCTTTTATCCAATGTAGCAGGATTTTCTTCTTGTAAATCCCCAACTTTCTTTCAAATGTACTTAAAGTCTTATTTAATTTTATATGCTGGTCATGCAATATTTGCACAGTTAGAACTAAGAGAGTTAAAATGATTTCTGAAAATGATTTAAATTTTCGTGAAGTAGAATTCAGCATGCTATATTGTTTTGCCTGCTTTTAAAATCCATTTTGTTTGAAATGGACACCAGTTTTAAAAGGTCATGAAACAGATAACCAATATTTGGGGAAATGCATATAAAAAACTGGTTTTCTGGGAAAAAGAAGCAAACAGAAGTTACAAGAGACTGAGACTTGAAAGTAAAAACTCAGGGGCAGAAAATCAATATTTGCATATATAATTTACTTATATGTATAGTTATACATGACCTACAACAATAAAATATAAACATGGAGGAAAACCATGAATAATTAAGGCATTTAAAAAGCATTTAAAAATAACATTGACAGGTTTTTTGCTAGTGGGGGAGGGCATTAGGTTATAACCTTGTTACGAAATGTAAAACTACTCATCTGTTATACTAAAAGTAATTTATTTGAAATATATTATGTCATTCTTCAAGGATCTGGAGTAAATGTGAACGTTCTTAATTCTATAAACTACGCTTTCAATTTTTAAAATGTAATTTAAATGATGACAAATCCCATGCTTTCTTCATTAATGTATATTTGCATCCTTGGAATGACAAAACAAAGAACCTTGCCCTTGAGGCAAGATTCATGGGAAATAGATGAGATATGTTCGTAAAATACAAAAGTAAAAAAAAAGATGGGATTTAGATACATAGATGCAAAGATTTTTAATAGTCTTGAGTGACACTGCAGACACTACAGACTCAACTAATAAACATTTGTTCAAAGTTTCCTTAGCACTGAAAAAGGTGATATAGGACCTCAAAGGTCTGGCTGTCCCAGCACACCTGTGGTCCCCTGATCATGATTTGGGCACTTAGCAACAGCTCATATTTAGAACAGCTGCAGCCATCTTGCAGTCATGTGATGACAATTTGCAACCTTCCCAGCCAGTTTCCAACAAATAAATCACATAATGTCTTGCTTAATGACCATGGTGATTTTTTAAAAGATTGTGGCAGAAAAGGTCATACAATTTTGCGCAGTCATGTGATGCCTCACCGAAAACTCGCCTCGCTTAACAATGAATTTTCCTGTCCCAATTTTGATCATAAGGCAAGGGCTACCTTTATGTGCATAATAAGAAGTTGAATTTCTGGGTGGTTATTACTAAAGGATAATCTAGCTACAGTAGTTCATTTTGTAGAAACTTGCTTTATATATTGCTGTAAGGTATACTAAATGAAGGTGACCTAAAAGCTGACTTGGAAATTGCACCTAAACAGAGTGTGGCAGCTCCTATTGGATGCAGAGAATACAGGTAGTCCTCAACTTACGACCACAATTAAGCCCAAAATTTTTGTTGTTAAGTGAGACACTTGTTCATATGATCCCAGGACACTGCAACTGTCATAAATATGAGTCAGTTGCTAGGCATCTGGATTTTGATCACATGACCATGGGGATGCTGCAAAGGTCGTAACTGTGAAAAATGGTCATGTCACTTTTTTCAGTGCCATTGTAACTTCAAGGACTATCTGTAGAAATAAGATAACATGAACTATGCTGGCTTCCATTGTTTCTGGATACACTACAAGATAGTTGGTTAGTTTACTTTATTGATTAGCCCTTGGACCATGTCAAAGTGCAGAGTTCCAGACACAAATTATTACTAAAATCTGATAAAAACAATTTAAAATGGAGTTGGATAAAATACAATTTAAAATGAAATTGGAATAAAATAAGATTTAAAATGAAGTTGGAATAAAATACAATTTAAATGATATTGGACTAAAATGCAATAATATAGAGATAAATAAAATATGATGAAATTAAATTTCAGTATCATCCCTACAATTTACCCCAATCAGTCCCAGATATGCCGATCACTAGAAGATAATGTATGATTAATACTGTTGAGAAATCTTTTCCCTGGCATAAATTTTTATTCCTATCTTTTGTTTCTTGTTTAATTAGTAGTTACTTGTTTAATTACTTCATTTACATGTTTCATTTGCTCTTCCTGTTGGAAAAAGAGAGAATGACATGTATATTTTCATGGACTTACATGTGTGTTCACATGTCATACAGTTTTGATTTGTTTTATTTTTATTTTTTTGCCTGGGTAGTCATGTTCCTTTTTTTAAAAAAAATCTATTTAAAAATTGTTAAGCCATATGTAGTTTAGTACCTCAAAATCCAATGAATAATACAAATCCACAGCCCAGGTTAATCCATTTTTCCACTTTTGATTTACTTTGGTAAGATTTATATTAAAATTTAAAAAAAATTCTGGAGACACAGTGTCAGCTGTTTAAAAGTCCATACCAAACCAAAATGTGGAAATGATTCTTGGTATGCTAAGTTCCACTGGAATCGGTGCAAGTTTTCAGAAATTCAGTTTATAAAGTACTTTTCTTTAATTGCAAAAAAATTAAAGTATTTGAATCTTCAAATATAAGGATTGTAATATTTAAAAAAAAATACGTTTAGGATTTGAAATTAGAACCTTTGCTCTTGTAGTAACTTAAATATAGATTGTATCACTTAATTAGGTTTTACCAATAAAATTGCCTTATTCCCATTTGCAGCAGATCTACTGCATTTTGTGAGTTCTATTAAATAGAAAATAAATCACTTACGCCTGCTTAATTTGTGTCTTGTTTTTGCTTCTTCCTCTTGTCTATTCCTTCTCTTCCTTTCTCTAGCAGAATCACAGTATGCCTGCAGTAATTCTATATGGTTATTAAATACAGCTAATGACATTTTATGTTAGAAATATGACGTCTAGTCAAACATGCTTAAATGATTTTCAAATGAAAATATGAATTCAGATAACTTGACAGTCTGTATTTATAAGACATTGTCCCTATATATGTAAAGGTTGTAAGAGAGATTGGCTATTTTTTCCTCCTTCCTGACTGAAATGAAAGAAAATTGATGGCTAGAAACTTAAATTGAGTATCTGAAACATGTTTTGATCCTATCATAGCCATAGGCAATATGCTTTAATGAAAAATGTAAAGACAGATAGAAGATAGAAACATAGAAAAATTTAATACATTATTGGACATAATGTCATAGTTTAGATTCAGTATTAAAGAGCTGCCAACTATTTTAAGCTTATGCCTGCATTTCTAGATGTTCATTGATTTTATGCTAGAATTTCAGAGGACAAGAAATATAGTGTGCATTTTGTTTTCTGTTTTACATGGCACGAGGAATTATTAGAATTCCTCACTATCTTACAGGAAAACTAGGAGGTGATATTTTTGTATAAAATCATATTTTTCCACCAGAATGAAATAACATCCCTTTAGAGCAAAGAGATTTCACTAGATTGGCAAGGGACAAGTAATTTTAGAGGTAGAATTGTACTTTTACTTGTTTCTTAAGATAGAAATTAGTACAGATAGCTTTGCTGTGTCTATCAGAAAACAATGAGTTTTGATATCCAAAAAAAATTGCATTACTAAATTAAAAATAGTAAATAAAAGCAGCTATTGTTCTGCCATAACGGGGGGATGGTGAGGAATGAATGCCAGACTGAAATGCAGACATAATATTTATGTAGTAACAATTGCAAGACATTTCAAATACAGCTTTGTTCTTAGTATTTAATTGTTTTTCCAAGGTTATCCAGAACTTAATTCTTAAAAATCAATTTCTTGCAGGTGCCATACTAGGCAGATCAGAAACACAGGAATGCATCTTCTACAATGCTAATTGGGAAAATGATAAGACAAATCGTAGTGGCATTGAACTGTGCTACGGTGACAAAGATAAAAGAAGACACTGCTTTGCAACATGGAAGAATATCTCTGGATCTATTGAAATTGTGAAAAAAGGTTGCTGGTTGGATGATATTAATTGTTATGACAGGCAAGCAAGCACGACTATTTTCATATATTTTCTGTTTTGTAAAGTTTAATCTGTTTCAAAAGTATAGACATTTGATGACGTGTATAAGCATAGGCTATTACACAAGATTCACACAGAGTAACATACTAAAGAAGTTCCTTAAGGTAAGTGATAGAATGATCCTTCATTGTTTGGGGTTATTGCCACATTACTTTTTAGGTATTTCTATTTTAATGCCAGATTTGTTTCTTCATTCTTCTGTGTAGAAATTGGATAGTTAGTTTTACGTACGTTTTGTGAGGCTTTGTTGATAAATAATAGCCAAAACTACACTGGAAGATGTGTTTGTTTTTTCCATAATAATTAAAGATAGGGTATAAAGGTCCATTTCTCCAAATCTGCTTTTGATTTGGTAATCAAATTGGAACAGACTAGTGCTGAGCTAATCTGGTGGGGTGAAAATTCTTCAGATCCAGAGATCTGACTGGTGAGACGGTCTCCTGCATAACTGATCTAATTGCATGAACCGCATTGGTTGCAGCTAATGCAGTACAGTATTAAATGTAGGCTGAAATGCTACTGGGAGTCATAATTTAAATTGGGAGTGAGCTGAAGCGCCAGTCATTTTTATATTTTTTCTATCAATTTCCTGCAGGCCTTTTCTCAAAGTGAAAAGCAAGAAGCTTACATGTTAAACATGTAGAAGACTTGCACTGTTATTTTAAGAGATGCTACAGATTAGCATAATTAGCAACCACTTTATAAGAAGCAATAGGCAATCTGCTGGTATCACTCTTTTGATGCACTGTGTGTGATTTTTGCTGCTTTTTATGTAGTACCTTTTGTATTGTTCCCTTTCGTTATGGAAGCCAAATGAAAGTTTGATATACTTTTGCACAAAATTATAATTACTCAGACATTCAAATGTAGATTCCAGAATGCCAACCTTTTAAATTCTATATTAATTTACTCCTAGCAATTTTTGCTGGATTTTTAAAATATAATTGTACCATTTTAATATTTAACTGATTTTAATCTCTTTCAGAACTGACTGTATAGAAAAGAAAGATAGCCCTGAAGTGTTTTTCTGCTGCTGTGAGGGCAATATGTGCAATGAACATTTTTTCTACTTTCCAGAGATGGAGGTCACACAACGTATGTGATATAACTCTTCCTAAAAAGAGTCCTGAACATAAATTTGTTTAGAATTTAAAACCTATATTAAATATTGAACATGCTTATAGATAACATTATTTTTCTGTTATCCTCATTGGCTGACAATAATTGTAAATGAGGAAACATAGGAAGGGACCTGGACACAGCAGCCTTGGTTAGATACAATACTAAACAATACAGGTAGTCCTTGACTTACAACCACACTTGGTATCAGAATTTCCATTGAAGGTCAGTCTGATCATAAATCAAGGCATCACATGACTCGACTCAACTTCACAACTATTTTTACCACAATTGTTAAGGGAATCACCACTGTCATTAAACAAATCACATATTTGTTAAGCAAATCACACAGTTGTTAAGTGAATCTGTCTTTCACAGTTGACTTGGCTTGTTGGAAGCCAGAGGTTGTGATCATACAACTGCAAGAGACTGTAACCATCATAAATTTGAGCCAAGCACCCAAATGGTGATCACGTGCAGAGGTGTTGTGCTAGTCTTTAAGGATGGGTGATAAGTCATTTTTTTCTGAGCTTATCATAATTTTGAATCTGTGAAGCCCAAGCCCAAAGACCGCACAGTGAAAGCCAATCAAGTCCAATATTTTATTTGCTTACATCCAATGGACAGAAACTACAGCTATAACTCACTTCTCTAATAGATATATCCTGAGAGGTTCTATGGTGTGGCTACTCTGAAAGTTATTCCCCCCCCCAAAAAAAAAAATCTGCTTTGGGAATTTGCAGTCTCTTAATTTGGGCTTGTCTCTGGAATGTACTGCTGGGAAATCTCTGGGCTACCAAGATTCTCCTCCGTTGTTTCTCCAGATGCACATTCCACCACAGAAGTGCATTAAATGAATGGTTGTAATACAAGGACCATCTGAAGTTGGATTAGATAGGAAAAAGTATTGCTGAATTTTGACCTTATGTATCTCCCTTTTATCCCAACAATAATCTATATCAGTGGTCCCCAACCTTTGTGGTTTGGTGGCCCAGTGGGGAGGGGAAGAGGGGAACTGGGCCGCACAAGTGGCAGGCCAGCACGCATGCAGCCCTTGCATGGGTGGCGGCCCGGCCCGTGGCTCACACAAGTTGAGCTGCCTGCATGCTCCAGCCAGCCACTTGTGTGGCCTAATTCCGAATAGGCCAAGGCCCAATAGTGGGCTGTGGGCCCGGGATTGGGGACTCCTGCTTGATGGTTGCATCCAAGAAAGACTATTACTAGATTACAATGACTACAATTGTCAGGTGCAAAGAACTGAAAACATTCACCAGTTCAAAGCACTGATAAGATTATTATTGCTACCTATACACAATCTGGTCAACTAACGGTCAAAACTAAATTGGTGCTAGATAAGGATCAATGGAATTCCGTGGAGCTGGATTTGGGTTTCTTGGGTCTGCGCAATGATTTCAAACTGATGATACATTTAACCCTGCCTTCCAGCTCAGTCTTCTCATGTCCTACAAGAATAGGCAAAATACTGTTCTTAATACTTAAAAATTTAAACATTTAAGCTTCAGATGTGTCCTCATAGATAACTTTAATGTATAGATAGCTTAAATGTCCTCAATTTTTAAGATTTGCTTATATTTTCTGTGTGAATATTGAATTATAAGAAAACTTCTTCCTCCTGCAGCTACTTCCAATCCTGTAACAACTAAACCACCTCTGTTTAGTACCTTGCTTTACTCCCTTGGACCTATAATGGGAATAGCAGTGATTGTACTCTTTTCATTCTGGATGTACAGACACCACAAATTAGCATATCCTCCAGTACTTGTACCAACCCAAGTAAGTGCATTATTTTGAATCGAAGTACATTTGTTTCTTTGTCAGATTTATATCCCATCTTTTTGTTAGCTTTCTCAAGTCGATATAGACTTGTTACTTTTGACGGTTGCTATTTGACCTTTTGAAGATTTTTGGAAAATCATTGGCATATGATCTGAGAGTCTGTAGCTAGAGGAAGAAATTAGTTGAAATTAGTTTTGTTTCTCTCTTCCACAATTCATAAAAAGATTGTCAGCATCCTACACCAGACATTTTGCAAAAGGCACAGCTTAAAGCAAATATTTTGAACTTTATGATTTTTAAGTGATGTTTTAAAATTACTCATCTATGGTAACAGGATGTAAAGTATACATACTAAATTTAGGAAAACTCTTTGTTTTCATTATTTGGAAAAAATATTTTAAAATAACAATTTTTAAATATTCAGTTGTATTCTAGTTTTGTTCAGGTATTTAAATAATCAAAGCACTTCAGCCCTATCACCGTTCCAATTATGTCAGGAGGAAAAAAGCCTTCAAGCCTGTTGCTGCCCATGCATTGGTGTTTATGTAAGTCAGTACCTTGCTATTGGACGGAACTGTTTTGAATGTAGAGCTGTGTGTTTGAAGGCTGTTTTTGGATGGACATTTGCACTACGAATACAGGAGATAATTGGCATTTGAATATCTCTTTGCAGGAGATAATTGGCATTTGAATAATATTGCCAGGTTCAATTTTAATTTGGCTTTCTGCACCAGATACTATTGTTTAGAAAATCTAGGAATGACGGTCCTTGTTGAACTTGGCTATATTTCAAAATTATTTAGAAGATTAATTTTATGAATATCATAACTTATACAGAAGTGTATGTGCACACTTCATAAACATTCTCATACAAAATGTGATGCTGCCTTATTTACTTGTTTTAAAAAATGTAAATTGAAAGCCTGGAAGATCAGTTGAGGAAAAGCACTAAGTTGTTAAAATATGAATTACTTGTGCTGAAGTGAGATCAAAATAAGTTACTTTCATGTGGTGAAAATGTTGATACAATAGTTTGAATTTGCATCACGTATGTGTTAGATTGGATTTTTAAATAATTATAAGAGAAGTTGTTTTACATTTTGTAATTTATTTTAAATGATCTGTACTTCAGTGCATGAGTAAAAGTTTATAGAACTAAATAAATTAAATAAAAGATAGAATCATACTGTAGCTGTCTTAAATTCTCTTTCACAAGAAAGAAACTTCTGGCACGGAAGGAGACAGTATAGGTAGAACTCTATTTTACAAAATCAGCTTTCCTAATATTATCAGAGAGTGTTTTGCTCATTGGAAATATACATTTATTTTGACACATTGCCTTGTAATATTTTTCTTTTTTTCCCCTGTCTGTGGTTTCACCATTATTTTTTGATAAAGGTATATTTAAAATACAGATAAAGTATCTTTGGAAACCAGAAATGTTTTGCTACATCTTTTAACATAACTAAATTATAAATTATATTTAAAACACTAAAACATTTAAATATTGCATGCACTTTGAAGTAGTTTATGTTAGATTAATATAACAAGTAATGATAAGCAGAATGTTGGATTCAAAAGTCACAAGAGTTGAAGGTCAATAAACATCTGATTTAATCCACTGCAAACCTTCCATGTCATGGTCCAGACTACTTAAGGATCCCCTTGACTTTACGGAGAGGTATTTGTGTGCAGCAGCAACTGCAGAGAGGGTTCAATATAATGAAAAGTGTGAAAAGTGCTACGACCAGTCATATTATATGATCATTACAAGGAACTGTATACAACACATGTGATCGTTTTCATAAATTCTTCTGTGTATATTCCATAACTGTAATTTTGGCATTACCATTTTTATCAGTACCATTAAACATGAGTATTTGGAAAAACTCAAGTGGATTCAGAATACAATATAAAAGAATTTGAGCAGAAAAATGATCTGACTAGACATGGAACTTCTAATATAAACCTATGAACGTAGAGTATAAATTGGATTATGAACATATTAGATACAATCAGTGATACATAAGTTTAATTACAAGGGTATTTCTGCATGCTATAAGCAACCTGTAGCTGAAAAAAGTTCCTTGAAAGACTCATTTTTATGAAGTTGAAAAAGCTGATTTATTTAGAATAATTTGAACTGTTTGTAAACATAGGTTTATATCGTCTATATAAGAAAGAATATCCAAAGTAATTTGTAGTAAAAGATCAATACAATTTAAAAAAGGAAAAGCAAAGTAAAACTGACATATCAAGTCTCGTGAGTGTAGTTTGATACCAGTTGACTTCATGGACATACTTAATGACATTCTTGGCAACATTATAGAAATGCTTTGCCATTGGCTTATTCTGGCTCCCCCGCCACACGCACACTTTCCACTTTTTATGTCAGCCCTGAGATTTCCTTCTGATTTCCCAAGTATTAACCAGATCTGAACTTCCTGAGTGTTTAAAGATCAACCAAGATCAACCAAATCCTGCCACCTACCTTGGGAAATCAGTGTATGCAATATTAAAACATTTTGTAAAAATGAAGGGAGATAGGACAGGCTAACCATTACAGCTTTCTACCAAAATAATCCTATCTATATCAAATCAAATCAAATCAAACCTTTATTGTCAGAGGACAACATGTGTACAGTGAGATTGGCTGAGCCTCCCTTCATGCATCCCCACAACACAATACAGCTCACAGTGAAGACAGAAAATCTCCAACCCCATGAATCCTACTAACAAACACACAATCCTATTGTGCTATGTGAACTTACCGCACTTCGCGCCGGCCCCGCAACTCAATCATACTATGTTGACATAAAGTTATTTTGCATTCAGGAGTCTGACAGCCCATGGATTAAAAACTTTTCTTCAGCTTGTTGGTGTGACTGCTATGCTTCTACATCTCCTACCTGATGGTAGGAGAGTAAAGAAATGCTGACCAGGCTCACTCTTCTAAGGCAGTGTGCCCTAGCGATGTCATCTAGTGGTATCAGGGGACAGCCCACGATGTTTTGTGCTGTGCTCACTACCCTCTGTAGTGTCTTTCTATCCGCGGCTGTCAAGCCAGCAGACCACACCATAATGCAATGAGTGAGGACACTTTCTATTGTGGACCAAAAGCAGGTCATCAGTTGTTGTATCACTTTGTTTTTTCACAAGACCCTAAGGAAGTGGAGTCTCTGTTGGGCCTTTCTGGCCACCTGGGTCGTGTTGATTTTCCAGGTGAGATCTTCGCTGAGGTAGACTCCCAGGAATTTAAAGGCGGAAACTCTCTCCACACAGCCCCCCTCAATGGAAAGTGGGGTGGGTTCCTCTATAGCCATAATAGTAACATCTATCTTGTTGTGGAACATAATGCAGAATCTTTGAAGATATCTTTACATCCATGGAACTAATTAAATAGCTGTCAGTACTAAATGCTGCAAAATGAAATAATTTGAGTCATACAGCGAATATAGTATGACCCAAGGCTGTACCCATTCAAAAAAAAATGGAGAAATTGCTTCTATAATTTTCATCCAAATGTTTTAGTAAGCAGCTCTAATTTAAATTGGTTCCTTATGTGCACAAAAGTTGTAAGAAGCTTTCATCATTTTCCTGGCTCCTTTTTCTTTTATGAAGTAAGTAAAAAATTAGCTTATCAGTTACTATTTTTTACTACTATAATCAAATAGTTTCTGAGGGTATAATTTGAAAAATAAAACTTGTCAGTTAAAATTTACTTCAACTTTTCATTTAAACAACTGTAGAATACTAGGCATTTTTGTACCTGATAGAAGAGGAATAATGAGTTCAAGCATAGGAGCCATTGCCCATCTTCTGAATGCCATGTATAGAAATGCAGCTTTTTGTCTTTGTCAATTACTAGTCAGTGAATAAAAAGTTAAAAATCCAAATGGGCTAGCAAGCAGGGTTTATTTCTGAGAGTGACACGCTTAATGTTCTTTTAAATGTGACTGAGCATGTTTCCTAGTTTGTATTTCTGGAAACAAATTAAATGATTCATGGTTATAATTAAAATGGTACTGGTAAAATTAAGTTGGTTCATTTAGTCTTAGGCAAGAAGTATTTGGCCATCTTCATCTCACAAGGTATTTCTTGTTGCAATGATTTGGAAAAGACACCCTTCCTATTATTTCTGTAGCAGAGAAGTTGCGAGTTGCATTGCTTTGATCAAGGAGAAGAATACTGTGTACCAAGCAACTCATCTGCTATATGAAAAAGGAAGAACACCTTAGATGTGCTTCATATTCTGATCCACCCATGGCTTTGTCTACCAAACTCATAAATTTAATAATTTTATTCTACATGTTCTATTTGCAGTCAGTCCTATCTGAAATTCAGCTGATTAAGACATTTTCAGTTTATTTAAATCTCCTTCTAAAATCCCAATTCCTTCCACTTGCCCAACAATATTTTATAGTTGCCATTTTTGTCTTATTAATTTAAAAACATAATTTCAATTTATTGTTGTTAAAGTATGTTGCAATATGAATTTGTTAGAAATACTATTTCTGTGAAACCTTCTTACAATTTTCTCATATTATGCTGTCAGATATTCCACCTTCTCATTTTTCCAAATTGTAGCATTAACTCTTCTGTCATCATCCTGCTCTCAGAATTGTTAACCAAGTTGCCCTCTCTCCTGCAAGCAGCTTCCCACAAATACATTATTGCCAGTGCTATGAATTCTTTTATCCAAAGAACATATAAGAAAAACATTTTCATGCTACCGGTAGAACTGATTTAAGAATTATTTTATAGTAGGCTATATAGTTCTATTACAAATTTATTGTCAACCTTAATTCACCATACTTACTTGGTTTATTTTAACTAATTTGGTTGTGATCATTGTCCTTCACACACAATTAGTATTGGTTAATATATTATTAATATTTAGAAAATATATATAGACTTTAAAACCAGTGGATTGCATAGCAGTATCTGGTTAGCTCCTCAGAAAATGGTACCATCACAGTGTGAAGTTTGCAAGATAGTCACTGAAAAGCAGTATCTTCCAAATTAGAAGTGTAATTATTGCAGTGCTTAACATTTTTTTTATTGCCAGGTTAGATGAATTCAGTACTTCTTTATCATCCTTTTGTATTTGGAGCAGTTGGCACAGTTACTCAGCTTCTATTTAATTTTACACCTATATTTTGAATGCCATGTTTCATTAGCCATTTGTGAATACACAAATGCAAATCCTTTGCTGCCCTGAATTTTTGTAATTTATGTCAGATGTTCCTGACATCAAGAAGTTGATAAGCACCGGAAATTTCTTTTCACTTTGAATGAGATTTTACATGCTGGGCTGCTAAGCACTATCTTATGTTTTACTGTACAATAAGGCTATGAAACTCCTTTGAAAGAGGATCAAAACTCCTCTTCAAATTATCAAACCCAGTGCATAAGAAACTGCTCCTGCCCAATATAGCCTGGTGTAACTATTTCACTTTGCAAACAGGCAGGCATATGTGAATAAAGCTTGGTGGGAATAGCTTTCAAAGCAGCCATGCAAACTGGAGTCCTCATTCTGAGTGACCTGCCAGCTGTCTGGCTGGACCTTTAAATATTTTTTTATTTGGGAGGAGGAGATTCAAGAGAAGAGACTTATCAGGAGTTTCTTTGTTATTTATTAGCATCTTGGAAGAATAGAAACTACAGTAGTAAGGTTGACAGGGAATGTTTATCATATGAGCGATGATTTTTCCCACCCCGTCCCCTTATCTTAATTTCTGCTCAGTGAGGCACACATGAGTGGGAAGTAATTTTGCATCTGTTCCAGTTATCTATATTTTTGCTTGCTTTGAGTGTTGGTGGATCAGTAAACACTGGATTTTAAACACAGAGATCTCTTCCTTGTGCAACTTGCTGTATTTAAACTGTTCTTTCAAGTACCTACTGCTTTTATTAAAATAAAAATCCTTTCTTGGCGATTAACTTGTTTATTTAAATGGAAAATCTGGAGGCATTTTTTTCAGAGGAAGGGAAGGGTGATGTTTAGTCCATCCTGATTCTTAAATGGGACAGGTCTCTGTTCTAGAAAAGGCAATGACAGCAGCATAATTACTTGCCTGAGTAGTTTTCATCTGGGAAAGAAGTACATTTATAACTTAGGTAGAGGGGTTGTGAGGGTAGAATCACAGGCTGGTATGAATGTTGATGATAGAAATATCTCCTCCCAATCCTGCCTCCTTGTGTTTTCTTTTTGCTATTGGTTTTTAGTGAATTTTATATTAGTTTATAAAGCATTTCCCTCAATTTATAGGTAAATAATTTTGCATATTCTAATAAGGCTCGCCTCTACTTTTTAAAAAAACGAGGTGTTTCATCACTGTTAAAATAAAAGTTAATTAAATGTTAATTTATATACTGATATTTCAAAATGAAAGCAGTTGATCAAAAGGAAAGAAGGGTGATATTTCTAGAATTAATTAGCTACCAAAAATATTACTGAAAAATGAACCAGGTTTAGCAAGTTCAATGGTTAAATGAAGTAAGATTAGGATGAGGGTAATGTGTTTTGTTTCAGTGTTATGCTTTGTAGTTTGTAGGTTAGATGATGCAACACTGCCCTCTTGTGTAATGTACCAACTTATATTTTATGCACAGTTACTTTGTTTAAAACATAAGCAATACCTTAAAAAATAAATTACTACATTTCTCTACGCCTTCTAACTACTTATACTTATAAAAATCAGTTTTTGAAAGTTTCTGTACTATTTTGAGCATCTAATTACGAAATGCTTCATGTTCAAATAAGTCAGAGGTATATAAACACTATCACTATCTTTTATTGTCAAAAAAGAAGATCAATGAAGTACACATTTGAGAATCTAATGCATGCTGAATTTTATAACTTTTAGTTGTTGATAACTGTCACTTTTCCTAAGATGCACTTATATCTGCTTTGAATTATATGAAATAATTCCCTTTTGCCTGTGTGTATGTGTTTTTTTACAAGCATGCCTTTCATATAATGATAGAGGTAAGATGCACCGTTTTATTGTCATACATTTGTGGAGTTACAAACTACTTATAGGAGTAACATTTGAGAAAGGTGTTTATTTGTATCCAAAAGTATTGGATTCTTTATTTGTTGGATTTTCTACAGTATAATATGTCAGCATCAAAAAACAATTTGATGGCCTATTATGGCAAACATGTTATTCCATTAGCTTGAGTGGAAAAATCTAATACAGTGCCTAGTATATTCATGTGATACTGGACCTCATATAAACAAATTGACATAAAAAACCTCTTCATATCATGGGATGTCTGTTAAGATGAAGAATCTGCATATGCAAGAGAAAAATGTTGTGCATTTTGTTGTGGAAATTTGAATGGTAAAAGTTTTTAACATCCATTTATTTTTTCTTGTTTCAAAATCTGTTCTCTCTGTCTCAAAATATAATGCATTTATAAGGTTCAGAGAGTTACTTCATGCACAATTAAGGACTTGAAATTATCCTGGGATATTAAATAACAAACCTGCATGCGGTATTAGTCTATTTTTGAGAGTTTCCTTAAAATCAGAAGTGATAGACATGGCACATTTCCTTTTCGGAACCACATCTTGAAGACCCAGTTCATCAGGCAGCCTGTTGAATCCGGAGAAGTATTCATTTAATACTTTCTCTGTTGCTTTGTTAAATACACTTTTTCTACTATTATTTCACATTACTATTTGAAATGGTGGGATTAAATTGGCATAGGTAGGATTACAGGTAGTCCTTGTTTAGCTACTGCCTCATTTAATGACTGTTCTGTTACAACTGTGATGAAAAAGTAACTTTGCGGCCAGTTCTCACATTTATAACCTTTGCAGATGTGTAAAGCAAAGAAAAATTGAAGTTAAAATTTGATGTTTCACATAGCATCCACTTCATTTAATGACTGAAACACCAGGGAAACTGGTACAGAAGGCTGTAAGTTGCTTCAGTAAGTTGTGGCACACAAGCCACTCCCACAAACCTGGCAGGAGCCAGCTCTGCTCTGCCATTCCTGCCAGCCTGCTTGCTAGCTAGCTAGCTAGCTGCCTGAGACTTTCTAAACAACCCAGGATCCTCACCTAACAAGGGAAATTCAAGCTCCATTTACCATTGTTAATCAAGGGTTTTACAGCAGTATGCTTAGGAGAAAAATACAAAGGGGAGACAAAGTTTCAGCCTGATTAGATAGCTTATATAAAAACAGAGGAAAAGAAAAGTGGCATTTTTCAGTGAGTGGGAGAAGCAAAATGTAATCTTATCCCCTGCCTTGTGGTTGAGGATTAAAGAAAATACACACTTTTTGTTCCTTTCCTCTATAAAGTAAAGATTAATCCTCATAATATTTTAATTATGTTGCATGAAGGATCCACATAGATTAAAAAGTGATTCCTTTGTTGTAAAGTTTATCATCGTGTCGTTATAAAGCTACTTATTACTTCTTTTGATCTATGCTACCCAATCCACCCAATGTTACATCACAGCATATGTATAACATTTCTGGGTAAGAAAGATTTCTCATCCTATTTTCAAGCAAGAAATATAGAACTATGTATCTTTAGAATAATTTATTTGTTACAAAGGGAAGCATATCATTCTGTAATTACACCGAATTAACGTATCCTCAGTTTATATCATAGCCTGACACTTGTAACTTATAACTGAGGCCAGTTCATCATAGTTCACTTCACTCTGTTTACATCCGATAGATGCTTTTGTATTCATCAAAGTAGATGAAGTAGTGAGGACCAGAAAATATAATCACATAATAGTACCTTCGAGGTCCCAATTAGCATTGCCATAATATATGACTTTAAACCTGTCTTGTAATGCTTATAATAAATAAATGCTAATAAAGTTAAGTAGTTCCTAACTACAAAAACTGAGTTCCCCATCTTTCAAGTGATATTGGGTCAACAGCTGGGTTGGTAAAGTAGGAATGAATCCTCAGGAATTCTGTATGTGCGCAGGAAGTAACCACAGGCTGCATGAAGTATATAGATGTCCTATACAAGAATTAGAATGCCATTAAAAAGAGTATTTAATAACTTTTTTTTTACAGTTTCTTCATTTAGGTAAAGTATTTTTCATAAAATTTGAATAGATGTATGTTGCAGAAACTGTTTTCTGTTAACCACATATGTATAGATTAAAGATACTGGATTAGTTTCAAGAAATTTAATCCCTTCCATATTTTGTATGCATGCCTTTGTTTGGAATCATACAATTTAAGTGTTAGATTTATTCATTTCATTTTTGCTGAGAAAGAACGGAAAATTAATTTAAAAATTGCGAGACATTAACATTTTTGTTTGCATTCTGGTGAGATTTGTTGATATAATTTGCTTCCTAAATTATTGTCTTTGAATTGGTGAATGAGATTATACTAAAAAAACGAACTTCCGTTGACTGTTATTATTTTTAGGACCCTGGACCACCCCCTCCATCCCCATTGATGGGCCTAAAGCCATTGCAGTTACTAGAGATCAGAGCTAGAGGAAGATTTGGCTGTGTCTGGAAAGCTCAGTTGTTAAATGAATACGTTGCGGTGAAAATATTCCCAGTGCAGGTATACGAACAACCAAATATGGTACAGTGAAATGTTATAAATGTTTAAAATGTTTGTAAAAATACTGTTACAACAAGGAAATCAGGTGATATCTCAAAATATGTCTAAATGTCATACAATTGCTTAATAAAACATTCCAGTGGTTTTGAGACCAAGTAAAATGTGAAAGAAATAAAGCACATTTTTAATGATCCAGTGATAATAATTCCATTTGTAATAACAGGCTTGGGATTTAAATACTAATAAAAAAACAGAAGGAATCCTTTTTTATCAAAATATGTTCAAATCAGATCATTTATTTACAATCTCAGTCCAATAAAGGTAGTCCTCGCTTACCAACAATTCTGTTTAGCGATTGTTTGAAGTTATGATTGGTGCTGAAAAAATAACTTTATGGCACATTTACAACTTTTGCAACATCCCCGAGTCTCGTGATTGCCATTACAACCGGTACATGTTGTCCTGTGCCTGACCTATGATTGTTTTTTCCCCTTTCTTCCCTTGTGGAGCAGAGAGATTGAATAGAGGGATCGCAAGTAAGCTGTTTTCCCTCCTACACCTCGAAAACAGTACTATTGCACCAGTAGCAGGAAAGGGTCAGGCAAAGGAAAGATTGCCTACAGAAATTGCTCACTTTTTTCCTCACTCTTTCTCTCCCCTTGCAGAACAGAGGGATTGGAGACAAAGACAATTTCAATAGACTAACCTGTACACATCTATAAGTCCCATCCCCAGGTTGCTATACAATCATGTTGCATTTAATATGTATAAGACAGTAAACAAGCATTGAGCATTCCAGAGAGCAGGAGAATGGTTAGGAGGCAAAAAGAAGACAAGGGTATAAAACAGAATAGTCAAGTGTCTCCAGCCAGAAAGCACAGTCAGAGTCATATGGTTTCCCATTTAGCAACCACTTCACTTAGTGGTGTTACTGGTCCTAATTATTAAACGAGGATTACCTATATGCTACATTCCAGAAATTTAACCTGTACCATAATAACAGCTTTTTCTATACCTTGTGAAGACACTGCTGCCAGTTCAGGTTTCTTTTACCGTGTTTCTAAAATATCAATGCACTTACGAATGTTATCCAAACCTTGTCACTCTTTTATAAAACCAGTATGGATTATTGTAGTAGTATAACTTGCAGCCTAAAGTTGACAATTTTTTTGTATCAACATTTCATATAGAAATTTGGGGTGGGTGGGTAGGAACAGTGATAGCTTACCTACTTCAATATAACTGTTACACAAGCCTTTTGAAAACGGGAATTAAAAAGCTTGCTTGTATTCCTCAATCAGTAAAGCAGCAAAAAAAAAAGTCTTCATGTGACATCATTCTATATTAAAACCTTATAACCCTGTGATCTTCTCTGTGGTCATTGGTTTAATGATATTTATTTCTGAGTTAGAAATTCACAGATGTGTTGAAATTTTTTTTTCCCTTGAAGAAAAAACTGATTTTGGATATCTGCCTTAAAAGGCAGATAAATAAATTCTAATGGTCAGTAATGGATTGCTTTAGCTGGTTAACAAATTGTAAGACTTTTAATACATTTTTTTCTAAAACTAAATAATAGCATAAAAAGAGCACAACTGGATAAAATAGTCTATGTTGATTTAAAAAAATAGTAAGAGTTGTGAACAGGTTCAACAACCTGTAAAGAATTTTTTGTCGTGGCAATAGCTTCAAATATTACCATTTGATTAGATTTCAGTAAATAATGCTGAAGTATTTTTATGTGTATCATCAAAATTTATCTAAAATAATTCTGAGGAAATCAAAATTTCATTAAAATCATTAGTATAATTTAAAGACTATCTCTAAAGTAAAAGAATGAGCCATGTATTTGTGAAAGAATTCTGGATTCTCTTTATGGTAGTTTGTAAAAGTTTTTGTCCAAATTCTAATCACAAAATATTTTTAAAAAACTTTTTAAAAAAATATTTTTTAAAAAACCCTTCCAGCCATTTTTGATACATATATGACTGCTCTATATCCTTAGTTTAAAAAAAAATAATCCTTGTTGGAAACCAAGTGTTTGGCAATAAAGACTTTTAGGTTTCGGATTACCCAGACACCTTTTTTTGGTCATCTCAATTTTTTTTAACTTCACTAATGGTTAGAAATAATATACATACTAAATCTTCATGTATCTTAAAAAAAAGACTTAAAGTCCATAATAAAAAACTATAATAAGAAATAATTACAATCTTTATTTAAACACATTGCTATTTCTGTTTATGAATTATGTGCCAGCTATTTACCAGCAGCATGAAAAATATTCTAGAATCTGGGGGTAAATAACCAGATAAAGAAAAATAAAATTGTTGATTTAGTTCTGTCTTACTTAATTGTTAACCTCATTTCATTGTCCATATTTATTTGATGAAGCAAATCAGGAAAAATCCTTAGCTTTATTCCAGAGAACTCCAGACAACTTGCTTGCCAAATATTATTAGTTGTTGATCTAAGAGAATTATCTAAATTTGTCTGGCCTCAATTTAATAATCTGTTTGACAAAAATTTTAAAGATTTGTGCACAGTTCAGAAATTGCTAGAAGTAAGAGTTCTCAATGTGAATTTGCCAAACCAAACCAAGTCATGTGTATTCCCCATCTTATTTTTTTTAGTCATCATCCCATACATTTGGGCAAATTTCATAGCATATCAGATATAATTTTGATTTTGAAATAATTTTGAATATGTAGACAAGACATTTAATATTTTAAATATATATATATATATTAATATGATTCTTTTTATTCCAGGATAAAGAATCATGGCAAAATGAATATGAAATATATAGCTTGCCAGGAATGAAGCATGAAAATATACTACAGTTCATTGGTGCTGAGAAACGAGGCACTAGTATTGATGTTGATTTGTGGCTAATAACAGCGTTTCATGAAAAGGTGATGGCTTAGTTGTGATAGTTCATGTGATAACTGTTAGAACTTTTCATTGTGTACAAATAGGATATCTTTCAAGAAAGCAGATTTTGAGACAAATTTTTAAGCTTGTGAACTTTAGTAGATTAATTGTTAAGATCAATGTTAAATTTTAAAGGGGAAGAATTCAACACAAGACAGTAATTTCAGACCATTTTTCATAGTGGAGATGGGAGTGATTTCCTTCCAGCGGCCTTCCTCTTCCATGTCCGCCTGTAAAACGTTTTTTGGGGGGAGGAAAATCAAGAGACAGAAAAAATTGTCATTGTCTGTTACGATGGCACAGCACTAGATAACCTCCTGTAGCCCCAAACTCCTCAAACATTGTCCTCCCATATGTTTAAAAGGATGCCCACTGGATTATTTCAATCATGGTAATGATAATGTTATTTTGAATTCTTTTTTAAATTAATATTGGAGTTGTGTGAAACCTATCCCTGTATTTTCATTCTTCCCCTCCAAGCTCAGATCACAGAAACATTTCAATAAAATGTGGATATCCCAGGTTCTAGAACAGCAAATGCTCTCCACAGTGCGTGTTTTCTCTATGTAGGTTGTGTAACAAAGTATATTCCTAGTTCTAAATTTTTAGTTAAATATGTCATGTAACTTTACTGATGGAATGTAAAGTGAAAAATAATATTTATAAATTAAAAATATTATTATTTATTGTTTAGGGGTCACTTACTGACTTCCTGAAGGCTAATGTAATTTCATGGAATGAACTCTGTCATATAGCTGAAACTATGGCAAGAGGTTTGGCCTATCTCCATGAAGACATCCCTGGTCTGAAAGAAGGGCATAAACCAGCTATATCCCACAGGTACACCCCCCATCACCCTAACACCTCCCCCCCCATCCATCTACCTACCATCTGATCTTTACAATAGTTAATTGTAATAAGAGATTTAAAAAGTGTTGGATTCCTCCTTGATGAGCCACATGATAATGTATCCCAGTCCAATCATATTGCAAGGAGTAGGGAAAGCTGGAATAGCTCTGGTTTTAATTGCTTTCCCAGGTACAGTAATCATCTCATGCTCCTTTGGACTCTTTTCCAGTCCTCCAGGACAGTCTTTTAGGTACTTGCAAGGTAGAAGAGTTGGGAGCAGTCTTGTCAAAACCAGAGCTCTGCTATATTGAAGTGTGGATGCAACCCAGTTTGTAGAAGGAAGAACAAATAATCAGTGATCAGAATGCAAAATTAATTTGTAACACAGTTTTGATTATAGAAACAATGTAGTGACACATTAGAAAGCAATACAGATTTTGACTGACTTCTATTCAGATGTCACTCGCAAAGGTACTTGGGGCAATGAAGGGTTATACCACTTATTCTCTATTGTACAATCTTTCACAATTTTCTGGCCTCTTCTCAATTCTTGCAGTGTGTGAAGCAAAACCGATAACTGACTTTCTGTTTGAAATGCATCGCTATACTTCTTAATTTTTGTTCCCCCCTTTACCTTGATCAAAGAAAGTGTTGTTTTAATACTGCAGTAGCACGTACGACACAAGTACAGGATTATTGGTTTATATTTATATCTAGAACTTCAATAGCCCACTTGTTTTAGCTATGTGACATACATTGTAGTCAGGGTCCTTTGCCTTTCCTATACATTGTGTGTCTTTGGGAAAGAAAGCACCCCATTTTTTTTGCCAGTCTGTGGAGAGGAAACAGATAACTTTCCTTTGAAAGTTTGGGTTTTGCACGGGGCTCCACCACTCTGTGTCCTCCTGCAAAAATTATCTGTTACTTTATTCATGTCAGGAAGAGAGTAATGATGGTTCTGCCTGATGCAGCAGCAATCTCAAAATCACAACAGAAAAATCACCTTTCTGCTCCTATTTCCTTTTCCACAAAGCATTGTGGAGAAGGGTCTTTTGCATCCTATTGTTATTTTATAAGAGGCAGCATTAAAGGTTCAAATTATATATCTAATTAGGTAAGTCTTTTTAGTTGGTCTTTTGCATTCATTTCCTAAGCGCTCTGATTGTGTTGTATATCTATATGAATGGTAATGGACATTGTTTTAATTGTAAATGTAGTAGCTGTCCAGTTGCCAAGCCAAAATTTCTTCAAGTCTGCAGCTAAAATCAAAGAATAAATTCTATTGTCAGTTAAACATGTCCAAATATTATTCTGATCTCTTTTAAATATGGCAGTTTTTAATTGTGTACTTCATTTTTTTCAAGGGACATCAAGAGCAAAAATGTGTTATTAAAAAATAATCTTACAGCATGTATCGCTGATTTTGGACTTGCTTTAAAATTTGAGGCTGGGAAGTCAGCTGGTGATACCCATGGTCAGGTAAGGTTAAACGAAAATAAAAATTAAGATACCTTATTTTTTTACATACCGTATTTTTTGCACTATAAGATGCTCCAGACCATAAGATGCGCCTAGCTTTTGGGGAGGAAAACAAGAAAAAAAAATCTGCCTCTGCCTCCCAGCAATTTGCCTCCTTGCGGCAAACAGCCTAGTCAGCTTCAGCACAGCCTGATTTAGCATGAGCAGCTGATTGGCGGTTGGGTTGGCCTCCCGGAATACTGCTGATCAGCTGTTCCAGCCTGCGGGGATCGCCGTCATCCATCACCGCCACCACCTATTGCCGCCTCCGCAAGTCCCGTTTTTGGCCCCCATGCATCACATTTTTGGCCTCTGCGCGTCCTGTTTTTGGCCCGTTCCAGGCGGCAGGGATCATTGCCACCACCTATCAATGGCAATAGGTGGCTGGGATCTGCGGCGATTCCCGTCGCTTGGAACGTTCCAAAAACGGGACGCACAGCGGCCGAAATGGGGCATGTGGAGGCTGAAAATGGAGCTCGCAGAGGTGGCGATGGGCGACGGTGATCCCTGCAGCCTGGAACAGCTGATCAGCGATATTCTGGCAGGACAAGCCAACTGCCAATCAGCTGCTCATGCTAAATCAGGTTGTGTTGAAACTGACCAGGCTGTTTGCTGTTTGCTGCAGGAGGCAAATGGCTGGAAGGCAGATGCTGAATGGTGGGGGCTGGCGGGTGGGTGGAGCTTCAGCAACATTTGCTCTGTAAGACACACAGACATTTCCACCCACCTTTTGGGGGGGAGAAAGTGTGACTTATAGTGCGAAAAATATGGTACTTTGCCATATTTTTCCTTGCCATTACAATACTGAAAGCACTTTTGTAAAATGGCTAGTAGCAGATCATAGTGTCATAGGTGCAGTTTATAACATGGTGTTATAAGCATTTACATTACAGAACAGTAGGGCAAGAAGAAAAAATAGTATGAAACTGTCATGTCTTAGAGTTTGTGCTTTGTATTTACTTTGCACTGTGACTCATATAGGCAGTGAATGCAAACTTTGATCATTGAAAGTACATGAGACGTTGCTAGTAATTTTCACTGTTTTTTATTCCTTGGCCATTTCAAAATAATGAAAGCTATTGAAACTATTTGTAGCAAGAGATTTTAATGCTTTCTTAAATAGGTAATGTTCCAAAGGCTTCTTTAAGAAATATTGTTCAGTGTATTTTTGGTTTTGATGGCAAGCTGTTCCAAACTAAATTATAGGACTCCAAATTCTAAGTACCAAGTGATTTTGATGTTGTTACTTACTATTTCTCTAGAATGTATGGTGAGATCTAATTAGTTTAAACTTTGAATTTGCATCTTTGTAAGCTTAATGATTATTCTTATTTTCAAGGTTGGTACCCGAAGATACATGGCTCCTGAAGTATTAGAAGGTGCTATAAACTTCCAGCGAGATGCATTTTTGAGAATAGACATGTATGCGATGGGATTAGTTCTATGGGAATTGGCATCACGATGTACAGCATCAGATGGTAAGCAGTTCACATTGACAGTGTAAGGCCTGTAACACATCCAAGAACATCAATTAGCAGTGAGAAGACTCAATGAAATCTCTTTAATTTCACAACACAGAGACATACTCAACCACAACTGGGAAATTGTTAGCATCTTAGACCAAGCCGAATCCAGAAACACTTGGGAATTTCTAGAAGCTTGGCGTTCAGATTTCTCAGCCACACCAATAGACACATAGAGAGAAACCATATTTACACACCATTCAAAAGAGACAATAAAAATAAAAAAGCTAAGAAGGAAATTAGTTCACTGCATACTGCTTTGCTAGCTCTCCATACAGCGTGTCCTTCACTTCAGATTTCCTCCAGAATATCCCTTATCAGAACTATGCTGGGTAATTATATATGCACAACCTTCCATGTTCATTCAACTTTATAGATGGCATTTTATACCCAGACAAATACAACTCTTGGAAGATGAATTGTCTCTGATCACTTTCAATGATCATGATATCCTTTAAGTAAAACGCTCGCTGATCACCTACGTGTGAATCACAGAAAACATGATTCCTTATTTTACCTGTAATTGCAGCTATTCAAGTCATTTGTTAATTCATCCAACAGTCTTCTCATTGTGCTTACTCTTGGGTGGGCTTATTAATCCCTTCAGTTCTCATGTAGTAGTCTTAGGAACTATAACAGTTCAGGAGTCAGACCTTCACAGATGGTATGTATGGGACAAGTGTCTGAGCAAATACTTAGTTTTGAATTTTTTTGAAAAATTCACAGATGTGAAAAATGAATTCAGAGATGGCTATTTCAAGAATTATAATTGCAATTGAGTTAATTCTTCTAATATTTTGAATAACTCACTGCGCCGAATATGCTTGTTTTGTCAGACGTCGTCATACTTTCAAAAAGCAATAGCTGTATACAGATCTGTTATTGTACAACCATTGAAGGTTGCACTGGGCCTTGGAAACTATGCTTTAGAAGTCTAGATCTGACATACAGGAAAAAAAGATAAAATATGTTAGATATGACACATTATCTGACCTTTGATCAATATAATCAATTTGGACAGTCATAAACCAGCTACCAGCTTTCATTCTGGACTCTTTACCTGATCAGA
Source organism: Oxyrhabdium leporinum (assembly GCA_032468155.1). NCBI lineage: Eukaryota > Metazoa > Chordata > Lepidosauria > Squamata > Cyclocoridae > Oxyrhabdium > Oxyrhabdium leporinum. The sequence continues at coordinate 315,555 of JANHFL010002492.1, read as the reverse complement.
ATGAAACTAGAAGTTAACAGAATTTATGTAATGTATTATTATTTCCTACAATGCAGGACCCGTGGATGAGTATATGCTACCTTTTGAGGAAGAAGTGGGTCAACATCCTTCTCTGGAAGATATGCAGGAGGTTGTGGTACATAAAAAGAAGAGGCCTATTCTGAGAGAGTGTTGGCAGAAACATGCTGTAAGTAACAAATAATGTTGCCAGTACAGGTAGTCCTTGACTTACAACAGTTCATTTAGTGACCATTCAAAGTTACAACAGCATTGAAAAAAGTGACTTATGACTGTTGTTCACACTTACAACCACTGCAGTAGCCTCATAGTCACATGATCAAAATTCAGATGCTTGGCAACTGACTCATATTTATGACGGTTGCAATGTCCTGGGATCATGTGATCACCTTTTGTGAGCTTCTTATAAGGAAAGTTAATGGGGAAGCCAGATTCACTTAACAACTGCAATGATTCACTTAACAACTGTGGCACAAAAGATCGTAAAATGAGGGTAAATTCACTTAACTATTTCACATAGCAACAAAAATTTGGGGCTCAATTGTGGTTGTAACTTGAGGACTACGTGTACTGAAACTTTTCTTCAGAAGATAAAACTTTTTTAACCTATAAAAATACATTTAAAATCCAATGGAGAAATTGAACTTCAGTATCATGCTGTTTAAGAATATTATGTTTTAAGAATATTAATCCAGCAAGCCTGTCTGCGCTTCAGTCTTACATGGGTAGGAAGAATTGGAATTGGGGAAAGCCGCTTCCTTCTGTGATATGCCAAACTCTATAAGAAGTGTGAATAGGGGTCTTTTAGGTATACCCCTCCCCTATTTCTCTCAGTGGTTTGTGTTACCTCTCCCCATTAATTCCTGTAGCTTTGCTACCAGTAAGAGGCAGTCTTATGGGTCCAAGAATACTTCCATTCTGATCCCAAAAGATACTCTTTTTGCATTCTTTGGAACAAGACCTCGAAGAAGCAAAGCTATGGAATTTTCTAGAATGGCGATTCTGTTACCTTAAGACAGGGGTGTTAAACTGCCGGCCCGCAGGCCAGATGCGTCACGCGCAGGTCACGCCCATCCTAGCTCTGCGAAGGGGAAAATGTCACAATGCATCACGTGACACCGTGAGTTTGACACCCGTGCCTTATGGTAACCTTTTGAATTGTGGGAAGATCTTCCTTTCAGTGCATCTTCATTAAAATAAGAAATAGAATATTGCCATAGGTAACTTAAAATTCTTTTTTTACTTTAATATAATTGCTTTTTCTCAGATGCTGTTCTGTAAAAGAGGAAAACTCAGCAGCTGAATTCTCTTAAGAGCAGCTGGAATTGCAGAGATCAAAGTACAAAAAAGGTCTAAATGAATGTTCCACATATTGGAAATAATATCATTTAGAATTTTATTTTACTATTTAGCAAAAAATATTAATACATATTTGCAGTCACTAAATGTAAGAAGGGATGTTTAATATTAATATTAATCCTGTTTAATATGCTCTGTAAAAATATAGATTAATATGTTATAGCTTGACGTATTTCTACATACTTCAGTGTTAAGTTTGAACATAGATTCTATTAATAGAAATTAAAATTGTTCTGAAGAGAATTTTGATTCATATTCTCTAGTCTACACCTAGGGAAAATATCCTAATTTAACTTTCATTCCTCCAGTTTCACTTCAGATATCTGCATAACATAGTATAATTGATATGCCATAAATATCACAAGACTGTTGAAAACAGAATTTTTTCATATGTAGTGAACTCTTTGTTCCAAAATTAGAATATTTTTGCAACTGAATCATTTCTCTAGACTTTTTACATTGGGTGAAAATGCAATCACTCAGTATAGACTCCTATAAGATCTTTAAGGTGATCTATTACTGTTTCATCTTAGTTTTGCACTGCTTCTGTTTGAGGTGGTAAACATGAATTGTCAGAAAAAAAGGTAAGAAAGCATTTAATGCAGATGGAGCTAGCTGCTTTTTCCACCCTTTCTGAGATTTAACAGGACTCAATACTTTTCTTATTTGTCTTTCACCTATAAAAATAGGATAGCTGATGTATTTGTCATGGTTACAGGCTATTATTTGAAGTGCATGTTAATTGTAAAAGTGTTTTTTCCTCACATGTACTCAAAAGAAGGATAAATTAGTATCAGAGCGTTTCAGCCTCCCAGGACATCCCATGGCAGGCATCGGTGACCTTTTTAAGAAAAGTCTATAAACACAATTGAGAGAGATTGCTAAAATCACATACATCAAAAGGTTTCAGGCAATCTCAGAGGCTCTCAACAACACAATGGCTTTCTAACACAACACAGTTGCTAGCTGATAAAAGTTATTTTAATCTGTCTCATGTTTAACCTATATCCGTGTAGCCAATCTGTCTTCTTCTCTTCCTCCCCTCTCCCATCTGACACATTTAAATCCTATACCAGTCTAGCCAGTCTGGAAGAAGTGAAAAAAAAAATGTAGCTAGGTTTACAAAGTCTCCTGGCAGAAGGAAGAGAAGGGTCAACCCTTGTTACAAAATCCTAATTTGAAATTGCATCAATTCAACTTTTGAAAACGAGGAGAAACCAAAACGATACCATAGTAGTTTTTCGGATATACAGGGATTGGTATTAGAAAGGTAACAGTCATGAACCTAAGTGATATATTTGGGCTGATAGCTAAGGTAGATAAACAGTAAGTATTTATATGGTCTTGAATCTTCCTCTCATTCCAAATTGATTCTGGATTTCAGAATTAGGCACTTGCTGCAGCTCCTCAATGTCAAGGTTGCATAGAAGGTGTTAATATCACCACAGGTTTTATTCCTTTTGTTTTAATTTGGATATAACTTATATGCTGTTTCTGTATTTCAGGACAGAATTTTTATATTCTGTCCTATTTTATAAGAATTCCAAAACCGTATCCTTTCTTGTTGTTATTTTTAGGGAATGGCAATGCTCTGTGAAACAATAGAAGAGTGTTGGGATCATGATGCAGAAGCTCGATTATCAGCAGGCTGCATAGAGGAAAGGATTATCCAAATGCAAAGACTAACAAACATTATAACAACAGAAGACATTGTGACTGTGGTCACCATGGTGACAAATGTGGATTTTCCTCCCAAAGAATCCAGTCTATGATAGTAGCAGCGGTCACTCTCCTTGACCAATAAGACTCAGCACTGGAACTGCCAAGTCAACTGGCCTATTTCTGGTCAGTAATTTTCAGCATGAAATAATGGTAAGTCCGACTCTGAAGTGTCAGTAGGAAGATTCCTCGTTGTTCTTCTCCAGACTTGGATCCGGAAGACTTACTGCATATGCCGGAGAAAATGGCAAGATAATATTAAACGTACCTGAAGAACATGGACCTATCTCGGCTTGTCAGACATTTTAAAAACTGACATTGTATTTCTTAACATGTCAGACTAATTCCTTAAAATGAACTACTGCTATTTTTTTTAAATCAGACATTTCATTTCAGATTTAAGAAAAAGGGTAACTTGTTTTTATTGCATTTGCTGTTGTGTTTATATAAATGACTATTGTAATGCCAATATGACACAGCTTGTGAATGTTTAGTGTGCTGCTGTTCTATGTAATCAAAGTGGGATCTAGCAAAAAGGCTTCCAAGCATTACTTAACCTCCCTCAACAAGGTATACCTCAGTTCCACCTATGCTAAATTGAATTGACAACACTAATAAAACTGAAATAATAAATTGATCCAGATTTTGTAAATGATGCATTTTAAAAAAATCCATGGTGTATTTTTTAAAGGTTATAAGCTGTGCTTCATGCCAACAGTCCGTGGCCATTCCTAAAATGGTGTGTTAGTCTTTCCTTGTTCTAGCTTATGTATAAAAATGTATTGCCTTTTCAATGACGACTTCCCCAATTAGTTAAAAGCTTTATCTCCAGTTCCCGAAATAATGTATACATTTATTTTACTAAATATTTAGGTTTGCTGTGTCTGATGGGAATTTGAAAATTTAAGCATGATTTTTTTATTATTATTTTATTGAGCTCTGGCACTGGAAAGCTCTTAACATTAATTCTTTCAAAAAAGTTTTTGCTGTTTCATGTATATTTTGTCTAGTGTTATGTTCTATTTCACTAAACAGGACACAGTGGGTTGATCCAGACAGAGACACATGCAACAAGATGGTGGGAGCTACCCTTCCATTCCTCTCCGCAGCAACCCAGCCCCTGCCCCGTGCAAAAGGGGATCAGAAACTCCTCTAGCTATTTGGGGGGGCGGGGGAGGGGGGGCTGCTGTCGGAAGGAGATGGCAGGGAGAATGTTTCCAACCACCCAGTGTGTGGGTCCAGCCCTGGACATAACTCTATTTCCACTGTGTTGTTGTTTCAGGATCACCTCAGGAAGCTTCATGACCTTGAACACACATTTTATATCTGTTGCCTTTTTGTTGTTTCACATCACTTGATGATGATGATTATTTTGGTGCCGGCTTGTCAGAGGAATATTGAGCAGTGATACATAAGTTTAACTTGTGATCATTAAAAAATTAAAAATACAGACTCTTTTTAAAAAAACAACAAACCCTTACCATTAAATATGCAGTTATTTCAATAGAAATGATAATGTAGCATAGTCTCACAAGAAAAAAAAAACCTCTACAACTTTAAACTACTGAATTGAAGGAGTTATAGGGATTGGTCATGTGGAGCCTATCCGTTAAGAAGATTCTAGCAAAAGGGGCAGAAAGTAGGCAGGTGCCAAAGTACTTTTAAAAGGCAGTAATAATACACTACGATTATTTGAATAGTTTATATGCATACAAGCCAAAGTGAATTTTCAAAACAAAAGTACTGAACCAACAGTAGCCAGTATTATCAGATTCTAGGCAGTTTTTATTTAAATAATACATTACATTTATAAAGGAAAATGTGGTCATAGTTAAATGTTCACTGTGAATGTTCTTTTCTAAAGATTTATAAAATCACAGTGAGGTTTTTGGTTTTTTTGGGGGGGTGTTGTTTTTGTTTTTGTTAAATTTTGAACTGGTCTCCAAAAATGTAGAAGAAATAACTATAAGCAAAATTTTGGACAACAGGTTCTAAACAGAGACAAGTGTTAGAGGATTTCTCCTCTGCAAACTGGCATACCCTATAGAGACATGTTTTGGTCTCATAGTTACCAAATTTGATGCCATAATTAGATTAGTTGGCTGCCATATAATTGCCACAGGATTTAACTGATCACTTTTGTGGATGTTGCTGGGCATAACTTGCTACTTTTGTTAACAAACATAACATTTGTTCTTCGGATTTTTTTTTTAATAAAAAGATGATTTGCTTGATTCTACTTGTAGGGGTTGATTTGCAACAGCATCATCTAAAATGATAGGAACGATTGGCACGTATGTTTTTTTCCTCAAAATGAAAACATTCATACTAGGAAAATGTAGAGTTTTATCAGTGTTCATCTTTAAAAGCATATGCCTACAAACATTCCTGGTTGCAAATCTCCTCCCACAGCTTCATAGAGCAGGTGTGGTTTTTTTTTTAATCTTTTTAATCTGACTTCCATCAATATGACTCAAGCCAAGTAAAACCTTTTCATGTATGTTTTTTGCAATTGAAATTGCAGGTCATATAGGGGAAATATCAAAACTGACAATCAAGCAGAACATGAGAAGAGTTTTTTTAAAAAAAGTATTTTCCAAAACTTCCCTCCCTTGCTTCCCCACAACTAGCCTTTGCTCATCAGAAAACATTTTTTTTGTGGTAGAACCTGTCAAATCATTAAAATCCACCAAACTGCCCAAAACATAAAAATCCACCCAAATAGTCTTGCACGAAATCTCGACTTCTTTGTTTGAAAAATGTAAGGGTGGACAGTTCTTTCAAAATGCTTAAGCCAAGATCTATCCTAGGAAATTAACCCATTAATGTCTGAGCTAGGAGAAGTGCTCTGCTTTCTGGCAGATATTGTGGCTGTTGTTGCTTTTTGTACTTGAACCATACAGCTTGTATTGATCTGGCCAGCTCTGGTGATTTACCTTGTATCTTTGACTTGTGAAGGAAAGCCCGGGCTGAGACTCGAGCTTTCATTGTCCTTTGGTTTGCCTGTGACTACTTAGTTGGCTGCCATATAATTGCCACAGGATTTAACTGATCAGTTTTGTGAACAACTTCAAAGTCTAAACTTTGCAATACCTTTTCAGTTTGTGTTAGATGCGAAGAACTTTATATCACATGATGCATGACTACTCTTTGTACAGTCGCTGAATATACCTTAGCATTTTTGGAACAGATCGTGCCTCGTAATTGTTGGAGTTCTTTGACCTAGTGTTCTCATTCATGGTGGTATTCTGAAAATGAGTCTGGATTAAAATACACAACTTTATACTTTCTTTGATAGCAAAATCCATGTGGAGTAGCTCTTGCATAACTAAGGTGTAATCAGATGTAGTAGTAATAAATAGTGTTCATACTACTGTTCTACAGAATAAAATTGCTGATCGTAGTTTAACAAAGTGAGGTGACTGATCGGTTGACCTTTTTCCAATTCTCTTTTTAAACTTTTTAATGCATTTTTATTAGGAATATTTGGTATAAAATTCAGCAAGCTATGTACAGGATTACGAACAAGGGATAAAAGTAGTATCCTTGTTGGAACACCATTTACCTCAATATATTCAACCAGCAGTACTTTTTTTTTTAATGCACACTCAAGCCCATATAAGACGTTACCTCTCAAAATATTGGTAAGCAATTATTTTAGCTTTACTCGGTACTTGTCAGTGTTCTGGGCACAGGTTGTTGTACTACTGTCAAATTGCTCTTGCTATTTTTCGGCAAGTATTTAAGAATAACCCCATCCTGGATAAAAAGTGATTGTGAAATATTGTATAAATGTATGCTTCTCTTTCCCTATTCCCACAGAACAATGAATAAAAAATTAAGTGACTACTATGACTTGCACACCGTTCTCATTCGTTCTTTAAAATGAAGCATCTTTTAGATTGCACATAAACAATGGTGGTTACTTTTCTCAGAATTTTGTTTTGCCAATTTGGAAACGGTGAATTATAATTGTATTTCAGCAATCACAAATGAAATGTCCTTTGGCAGAAAGAAAGCAGTATTTGATTTTTATTTTTTATTTTTTTTGGGAGGGGGGGCTACTAGGAATAATTAAAACTCAAAATATCTTTATACTAGAAATGGCTTTGGCCAATATTAGCAGCAAATCTTTACAATCACATCTGCCCTGCAGAAGTACATCACCCAGAGCAAAAACAGACACAAGAAGTGCCACTGAGGGAATTGCATCTATGGGAAATCAGGAATTAACTAATGTGTCTAAAGAAATTCTTTTTGTTGTTTGGTATAATTGCACTTTAAAAAGTTCGATAGTTCTGGTAAACTAAACTGATAATAATTTGACTGAATAAAAAATTGCAAACTATGTAGCTCAATTCATGTGATTCTCAGTGTACCGCAGTCTATATGAAAAAAGTTATTGGGGGACAAAGTGTCCTAATGATTGAAGACAGTGCTGCAGATGCAACATAGGAAGCCTTATTGTAGTTGAGTACTGCTCGTTCTAAGAATGAGGTCCAAATTATCACTTATTATTATTTATTATTATTAAAATTAAATTTATATACCGCCCCATTCCAAGGACTCGGGGCGGTTCACAACTTAAAACCCGTTT
>JANHFL010002492.1:295026-307762 GCA_032468155.1 Oxyrhabdium leporinum | reverse complement strand
CAGCCGGCACTTCGCCGCCGATGGTACCCCCAGCAGGCCCTCTCTGTGTGACCGCACGGGACGTCGGGGGGGAGTGGGGCTTCAAGGAAACCCAGGACTTCTAGACACTGCTGAACAATTACGAGTATTATTTTTCCCTATTTTACATGCTAACCTGTGCTAAACTGATGGCCTCAACTTAGCAACCTTAAAAAAGGCATGGGCTATTTGTGCATGCCGTGAAAGACTTTAGAGGAGGCGTATCCAGCCCACGGGTAATGTGGCTGCACAAGACTGTAAACTTAGCATTAATATGTGATTTATAAACATATATTTTATAAGTGACCCAAGAAATTCTTCACTCAATGCAGCCCAGGCAAGCTAGAATGTTGGACACCCCCCCTCCCACGCTCTAGACCAGACATGTCACACGCAGCCCGTGAGCCAAATCCAGCCTGCGATAGACCCACAGTTGTCCCTTGGGGCCCTCCTGGAGATGGCGAGGGAATGGCCCGTGCAACCGGGCCCCCGGCCCACCCTGACCACACCTACCCAGTCAGCTGTGATGACCAGGCCATGCCCACCCCGATCCCCCAAGGGGAAACAAAATCCTGAAACGGTCCACAAAGGATCGAGTTTGACACCCTGCTCTAGATAGTACTGTTTTCGGTACTTTCTACTCTAGATAATACTGTTTTCACTCCCTTTCTACACTAACAGAGGAAAAGTAGATTTTTTTTAAGGAGAGAAACATCTCATTTACACTTACAATTATATCCAATATGTGAAGTATGATTGGGAAAGATTTGTATTTAAAGAAATAGTTTTGATGCCAGGTATAATTATGGGCCTTTTTCAATAAGTAATAAAGCAATCATGAATATTCTGAGGTCAGACGTATGCTCACTTTTCCAAATCAACCCTATTCTATATTACATTAACTGTTTTCTCTTAGAGCGAGCATAATAAAAATGGTGGCAAATGTTTCATTTTTACTGATTAATCTGATGGCAAAGAGGCAATGTCCACTATATTAAGTTTCTATGATCACTCAATTAATTTAGTCTCTTATTCTGACAAAAAGCCTTTGATTGTTTGAAACTTTTTATATCACAAAAGTTTTCCAAGAAAATAACATGCAGAGCAGTAACTTAAGTAGCAGCAATTACGCATGTAACGAGTGTGATATAGCCTATTCAACTTTATATCACAAAATGCAAGTGTAAACCCTATATACTTGTCTTCCCAATTCTTGCTTGAAGAAGAGTTTATAAGTACAATTCTATGAATTTAATTTTTTCCCCTGATAATTAACATATTCAAGATAGCAGTAGCACTTTGACTTATATACCACTTCACAGTGCCTTGCAGCCCACTTTAAGTGGTTTACAAATGTCAGCATATTGCCAGCAACAATCTGGGTCCTCATTTTACAAACCTCGGAAGGATGGAAGGCTGAGTCAATCCTGAGCCCCATCAGGATTGAACTGCGGGATGTGGGCAGAGTTAGCTTGCAATACTGCATTCAAACCACTGCACCACCACAGGATCTTTATTGGCTTCACAACTATTGCTGAGTAAGCCTGTGGTTAAAGCAACAAGCTAATTGGGTACAGTGTAATGATAAACATGGGAAAACATAGGCACAACAAGCATCAGGTGAACTTTTCATGTGTATTTGAATTCTGATGTGTGTTTTTTTTTTACTTCCTTGAATTATGGACATACTGGTACTTTATCTCACTAGGCCTTAAAGATTTCTGGGAGATACTTGTTAGTAATTAATTTGGTTAAAGGCTTGGTCCAATACAACAGCAAAATATGCAGTCGTATTTTCATTCATGCTTATGATATGAATTTATTAGGTAGCATTGAATGAAATTCAAAAAGGGGCAATAAGCAAGGGATAAAAATAATGTAACATAGTATCTTCGGTACATATGGAGAAACATACGCACACACACACAAAGGGAATAACCTTCCTACTGCAGGTTACAGATGCTGACCGTAGTATATTTGAAGTTCACCAGAGACCCGTTGCAAAGATTCTCAGTCCACGAATTTTTATTTATAATGGAATGCTTTGCTTGCAATATTACACTTGGTAGAAACTGCAAAGTTGCTTAAAAACAAGCTTCCTATAACAATTTCGGTACGAAGGCATTTGGAAAATAACTTTTTGCATTTTTCTCCCAGTCCTTCTGGAAGTTCTGTCAAGATTCTAGCAGTGTGGCAGCAATGAAATACCTTGGATTGATTTCCCTTAGCCTTTTATACCTGTCAATATTCCCTGATCTATGAACTCTTTGAAATAATAAAGGTCTTAAAGCAACATTGAAAGAAAAGCACCAAGTCAAGATTCCAGGCAATAATTGCAATAATTTGGAGGTGTGATTATGCGTTCAGAAACAAAAAAGGTAAAAAGCCTGTCTGTGGAGTTTCTCAGTCCTATCCAGGTCATGGTTGTCCCAAAGGTGCTTTTTTTTCAAGAGGCAACTGGACTTTCTTGGTTTTTCCTTCTTCAGCTTTGAAGCTTCTTGGATGAGAAGCGAGATGTCTTCAATGTTGCAATAAAACAAAACTTCATTTGTCTTATGTTAAATGGTATGTTTGTGACTGTCCATCACATCCATTTGGTGGCTAGAAATGCCTTCCTCCTTTTCAGGGCATTTGTTGGGAGTGTCTAATAATCTTCTCAATATATCTGTTGGTCCCAAAATATTATGCTAGTTTCATTCAATAGCTAATGAGAACCAGCTCTACTAATACTTTTCGCTAGTCCCTAGGAGACTGTAAAAAGTTAAAAGTAACAAGTCTAGACGTGACAAAAGGGTCCATAACAGAGAAAACCTGCCAACTAGTTACCTATAACTATGTTTCCTTTACCAGTCTCTACTTATCGCCACTTGTTTAGCAACTGTTCAAAATTATGACAGTGCTGAAAAAAATTATTGACTACTGGTCATTAAACTTTTGGCTGTTGCAGCATCCCTGTGGTCATGCGATCAACATTTGAGCACTTGGCAACTAGCATGTGTTTATGAGGATTACAGCATCCCAGAGTCACGTGATTGCCACTTGTGATTGATCCTGAGTCAGCTTCCAACTGGAAATTGGATTTGTTTGACAACCGTGGCAATAGGGTTGTAAAATCAGGCAGGTTCACATGATGACTGTCAGGCACAGTTTAGTTCAGAAGAGTTTAGTTCAAAGCAGTAAAAGTTTATTCCTTGCAACCTAAACACAAAAATCTGATCTACTAAATTCAAATCAAATTGGCGCTAGATAAGGGTAGATAAGGGTCAACAGTATTCCCAGGAGGCTCGTGACTGTGTAAGGATTCCAAGCAGATGACACATTTGACCCTGCCTTCAGGCTCCGCCTGGTCATCTCCTACAACAAATTCACTTAAGATTGCATCATTTTGCAATGGAAGTTCCAGTCCAGGGGTGTCAAACTCACATCGTCACAGTGGCGTCACAGGACGTATCGGGACTTTTCCCCCTTCGCTAAACCGGGCATGGGTGTGGCCAGCGTATGATAGATCTGGCCTGCGGGCTGGGAGTTCGACAGCCCTGTTCCAGTCCAATTGTTGTCATAAGTAGAGAACTATCTATAATGCGACTACAAAGTTAAATTGAATTGTTAACAGCGAAGAACCAGCTACACAAGCCAAGAGTGCTGCTGAACTTGATGCTACTGATGGAAACAAATTATTCCCAGGTTTGCTTTTTATCTTACTGTACTGATTTATTCAACTAGGAGAATTGACAGCAAGCTTTGCTCATTACTACTTTTCAAAATTGATTCAGAAACTTCAAGCGATGCTCTATCAGTGTCTTGATGATTTCCAATGAGAGTGCATTTAACATTTCATGTTAGCGTTCTAATCCCTCCAGTATAATCTGTATATTATGATTAATGCCAAAGGCAAGTAGTAGTATCTATTCCTGATTCTCCAGATGTATTACAGGCATAATATGCTACCTCCTTTATTGCTTATGTTTCCAATAGATGATAACTATATTTTTGTACAATATCCAGTACAAATTCCAATTTGTGCTTCAAAGCCCCATCAAAATATAATTAACATCTAAAGGAGTTTTTGACAAGCCATATCTACATTTGACAGAACCCTGAAAGTAGCAAAAATAAAGAAATCCACCTGCTGTTATTGCCCAAGGGATCATCAGAGATGACACCAGCTACATTTTTTAAAACATATATTAGAAATAAATCTGGATGCCCTACTCTGCTTACATTCATTGATTGATGTTTATCAATTAGGGTTTAACTTTTGTTTGTATAGTTTGCATTTCAGTTTTAATTGTATTATTTTGTTTTAAGTTTTGAGAAGCCTTTGCTTCAAATGGCAGTACAAACCAATGCCAATGATAGGAACTACACAGTTCATATATGCAAATACATTTCTTCATTAGATGAACCAGATAGTGTCTCAGTATATTTTGAATCTGTTTTCTTGCAACATTAAACTAATTGCCTATCCTACAAAAATTTCACACCACCGGCCTTTTTAAATCTGAAAACAGAATGTCTCTTTTAATATGAATAATCCATAAAACCAAATTATACTTTTCAGTCTCCAGTTAGGCAGATAATCATTTAACCTGTTAATTAACAAACAGGTTGCCTTTAATATCCAACTTTATATTGCATTAATTCAACAAACAGTAGGTAGGAATATATCACTATTACTAAAAGATTTCTTCTTATGGTCCTAGCTCCCAAGTCTGCAATCTTCACATTTTACAGGGAACAGAAATGTCTATCTAGGTTGCTCTGCTTACAATGCCACTTTGTCAGGGAATATTAAGTTGTTACTACAATATTCAAATAGGTGCAACAAATCAAAATCAAAATTTTTATTGGAATTGTATTTTAAGACTAAGAAAGTAGTTCCTGTGTCTTGAATACATTCACAAAATGATGTTGAGTCAGTTCAACTCTCTGAAAAAAAATCTTACTTCTCTACCGAACTGTAACAGAACACACAAGTTTTCAGATACTTTAGTAACAATTTTATTCACCTAAGAAGTTTCTTTTTAAACATTTTGGGCAATAGATACTAGTGTCCAGAAAAAAATGAAAACAATCTAAAATGAAGATTATTTTCATTTGATACATGAGAACATTTTAATATGGCAATTTCTAATCTAGGTCCAAATAATATATGTCTTGGAAAATTTTGCTTTACTTAAAATGAAGAGGACCCTGTCCCTCCAATTATTTAAGCAAGTCCCATAACAGCTGAAGACAAATGTCTATAATTTCACGATGTTTTTTTCAAATGGTATCGCTGGTTTTGAAGACTGGTTAACGTCAATGCAACTCCAATTTATGAAATATATTATCAATGGACTGAAGTTGTAGCCCATTGTTTCACATCCGTTGGACAGTTTGGATACACCTGCAAAGCTTCCGCAACTTGGCTGTTGTCCAGGAGCAGTTTCATTAGTAAATATTCTTTTTGTACAGAATTAGATGGGCCTTCTACGGGTTTTATCAATTCAAGATGCTGCAAGCGTTCAAAGGCCTAAAAATGAAGTAAAACACAAGTAAATCATGTGTAGATTCAGTCTAAACTATATTCTGTAGTTTAAAAGGTAATTCACTAGAAAAATACAAGGAAAATTAAAATCAATCTATCTAAACCCTAATTGGATGTCAAAATCAACCCTAAATTATTTTAAAGTGGGAAGCTACACAAATGCATTAACTGACCACCAGAGGGCAGTACAACACAAAACATAATGGTCAAATACACAAATTCAGGTAAGTAGTGTTTCAGCACCAAAGTTTTAGAAAAACCATGTTTAAATGTTAAAGAATCTGGAACAGTAGTGTTCTGTGATAATAAGAGTGGAAATCAGCTTTTTCCAGAAGAGAAACTATACATACCTTCATGACAACAGGCTTCTCAAAATTGTACACAGTATGTGCTTTCCTCTGAACAAACTTCTGATACTCTGCATGAACAAACATGTATTACTTTACAGCTTTAGGGGAACAGTATGTCTTTTTAAAAGAACACCCACTATCTATCACCTCACCATGATAAACCATCTGAAAATTAAATGGTTCTCCTTCGTGAGTATCATTTAAATGTTTCATAGCTATGATGAGGCACAATTCCAGCACAGACAGACCTAGAAGAGAAAGATGATAAAAATTAGCACGTCTCTTTTTAAAATATCCAAAGTATAATTTTGGTGTTCAAATAGAATATGCAGACTTTGGACTTGCAATCGGGTTTCATTTTACACACGCCATTTGTCATGTGCATTTGGACCTTCAAGGTTATCCTAACGGTTTTTAGTTATTCGAGTTCATTTTACTGAGAAGATGAAAATTGTCTTTATTGATGAAGACCAATGTGGCTTCTACTCAAAAGGCAGTTGAGAGATAATATCGAATATGGATATAAACTCAGGTTGTGCCCAAAAATGCACAAGAAGCATTTTATAGAAAACAAACAGCAGACAAAGGGAGATGATTAATATAGATATAGAGCGCTGTTAAAAGATGAAAACTCAAGAAACTGACTAATGAAGGATTTAGCTTTCCTATGTATAGTTTAGGAAAAGGATTTAAGGTAGATAACAGGACATTTGAATTGAACAGCACAAAACAATTTGAATTATGTACAAATGAGCACGTAATTGCCAAATTGTATAAACTTTTGTCAAAATTTGAAATGGAAGAATAACAAGTGAAAGCATATATAATAAAAAAGGGCTAAAAACTTTGGACATAATATATTAATGGAACAATGGAAAATATGTGGCTAAAAGGGTTGAAACGTATATTATGTTATAACCTGAAACGCACATGATTGCAGAAAAATTATCTAGACCTTATAAAGGTACATAAAATCTATATTGGAAATGAAGAAAATATGAAGGCTTATCTAGGTTCAAATACAGTAATACAAAGATTTTTAAAGATTAATATTGCTGAAACCACAACTTTTCTTGCTTGGAATAATTGACACACAATTAGAAAATGGAATATTATTTTTATATATGGTAACTGCTACAAGATTATTACAGCATATGCACAAAAATGGAAAGCCTCTGAAATACCCCCAATTGAGGTGAAGATGACAGAATTAGCAAAGATAGTAAAATTGACTTGTCTGATTATAGAAAGGATAATAACCTTTATAATGTTTTTTTCCTTTCCCTTCTATCTTTGTATTTTTTTTCTTTGTTATTTTTTTTCTCTTTCAAATTTTGCATTGCTTGTATTATCTTAAAAATTCTTTAATTTAAAAATATATGTACATAGCTATCTATGCATGCGTGTCTCTGTGTGTATAGAGAGGGAGAGAGTGTTTTATCTTAACTGTTGTTATATGGCGAAAAACCCAAGTTTAGTAAGCCTATTCATCAAGTTTCAAAAACAATGGAGAAAACATGTTTCTATGGCGGATGTTTCTACCCACATAATTTTATGCCTGCACATAAATTATGTAAAAATGACTTCCTACTTTAATGTTTGATTAATGACCACAATTGAGCTCCAAATTTTTGTTGTTAAATGAGACATTTATTAAGTGACGTTTGTCCCGTTTTACAACCTTTCCTGCCACAGTTAAGTGAATTACTGCAGTTGATAAGTTAGTAACCCAGTTAAGTGAACCTAGCTTCCCCACTGACTTGCTTGTCAGGTCACAAAAGGTGATCACATGACCTTGGGTCACAGATGCTTGGTAATTGGTTCATGTTTATCATTGCAATGCTCATAATTATGAACCGGTTGCCAAGCATCTGAATTTTGATATGGGGATGCTGCAAAGGACATAACTGTGAAAAGCAAGCATAAGTCACATTTTTCAGTGCTATTGTATCTTTGAACAGTGACTAAATGAACTGTTGTAAATCGACAGTTTATACATTCCTTCTTTTTTTCAAATATTATCTTACCATGCACAATATTTGCTTTTGTGTCCATCCTACAGAGTTTACTAGCTTCCAGGAAGTCAGAGACGCGAATATAAGGGTGGGACGCAGTTATATTATTTGAAACAAGCATCTGCAAATAGAAAATATTTTTCGTTCCAAAATAAAATCTACTTTCTCACAAAAAGTAACGATAATCAGATTATTACCGAAGGGAAGAGGTGCAGCAATTCTTTGTTGCTCAGAATAAATACACTGTATATTGGACTCGCCCAAGTTAGGACAAATGAGGAAGTAAAGTACTCTCCAAGAAGGAAAATTCAAACTGGCTAACTTAGATGACCTGATCAGGGATGGATAGTATCTGCTTGGCATAAAGCCGCGTCATGTGAAAATCTTGTGGCGCGGATGTAGAGGGTCTACTCAGGCTTATTTGGACTTGTCCTTTATGATTGGAATTGAGGGTGGCAGCAATGGTCCCATCACACCATCTCTTTATAGGATGGTAAGTAGCAATCAACGTGGGACTACCGGTACAGACTAATAAATGAACAAATTCCCATGGTTTTCTATATTAAACTACTTAAGTTGATTTCTGTTTTGTTGTAAGAAGCCCCACTCAGAATGTTCCAGTAACATCTTCCGAGTGATGTCTCTGAAATTTGTTCAGAGATGTTAAATCAGTTTTTCAATTCTGCACCCAAATTGCAGGCCCTAACTAAATACAGGAATAATGACATTTTAAAAATCCACAATTTTATGCTTGGAATAGATTCATCACAAAAACTTTTATGCTTGGACTCACATAGGGTGTTAATTGGAATGCTTTCCATTGTTCTTAACATTGCATTGCATTAATTTAAACTATTTTGCCTTCCATGAAAATTACTTCTAGGTTTTTGTTTTACCTGCTAAAGATTATGAAAATTTTAAGGAAAAATATCTAAACCATTTATCATATGTTGATTATAAACGTTAGCATAAAAATCAGATTTTTTTTCTTAGCAATAATACTTTTTTCCATTTATCAGAATTGCTAGAAATAAGAAATTAAAATACCGGTACTAACTTCTTACCAGCAACATGAACAGACATCGCAGGTCTTTATTATAATAAAATTGATTTTGTAGAACATCTTGAATTTTTATGTCTTCTAGAAGAGACTAAAATTAATTTTAAAATAATCGATCACTCTACTGTAACATCTTTATACAAAGTAAAGATTAAGAATTGCTTAATTTACATCAAAACATATAAGATTATGTATCAGATCATTTAAGATTACATATTTATCAATAACACAAATATGCATTACTAGTGAATCGCATACATTAGTCTTTACTTAATGATCATTCACTCTGCAACCATTTGAATTTACAATGGTGCTGAATGAGATGGTTCTTGTATTTACAAAAGCTATAATATCCCCATGACTGTGAACTTGCAATTATGAAGTTGCAGCATCCCATGGTCACATGATCACCATTTGCAACCTCTGTTGGCTTCCTACAAGCAAAGTCAATGGGAAACCATCAGGAGATTGGCAACCATGTGATGTCCTCATTTAACAACCTGTAATGATTTACTTAACAGCAGCAACCGGAAGTACCAGAATTTCTGCAAAAATAAGTGGCAGAGTCACATCTGTACATGATTCACAACTATATCACTTACCAATAAAAATTCCGGTCTCAGTTACCATTATTATGTGAGGACTTTCTGTAATCAATTTTAGAAAATTTAAACCGATTTCAAATCCCCTTTTAAATCTATCAGTTATAAATTATTAAAACGCAGCTACATTTCGGATTACGGCAACTGAATGAGCAAATTATTCTCCAGAGGGGATAGGAGAGGGATAAATTTAAGGCAGAATTTTAAAATACCTTGCTCTGTAACAATAGTGCTGCTTTAACTTTTTAAGAGACTCCCTTAATGACCTCACTAAATGAAAGCTAAAATGTCCCAGGCTAGTTTCCAAGATTATGAACACTGTTCCTAATTCTTGGATTAAACTCCCAAATGAAATTGGTTATGATACTGATTTGCTGGACAAGACCTTGCGCCATGGGGCTTGATGACAAGGTGGGAGCCACTCTCACCTCTGGAATAGGGTAATCCAAAATTGACCTCACCCCACCAAGTCAGTCCATTGCTTGGTCCACATTCCATAAACTTCACAAATAAACTTATGTTCCAAAAACAGAGCAAGGCTGTGAATCCATAGTATCTTTCAGCATGCCTACTATATGTATTCTGCTTTGAGAGAAACACTTGGTATAGCTCCTTCTGAAAGTTCACCAATGATGCTTACAAAATGGTTCCTTTGCTCCAGCATCAGGGGAAGATTTGGAAAAGTCCTATGGCCCTTGGAATATCCCTCAAAGACGTGCACGGTAAAGTTGTAACCTCCTCTGTGGTAATTGCTTCAGTCCCAAAACTTGAATGAAAGACTTAATTATGAACATTTATCTCATAAATAATAAGCTATTTTGATGATAGACTTCTCCAATTAGAGTTATCATTACTACTCCTTATTTTCACTTATAAAATATGTTGCTGTTTTGGGGAAAAGGTGTCGCTGAATCAAAGCAGGAGAAAAGATTTCAACATTGCTCAATTCTCTTATAAATCCATACTTATTTAAGAGAAATAATGGCCATTGGGCACACAATAGATTCTATTCTGTATTGGAAAAAAAGGCACAGTAGTTTTTTTTAAAAAAGTGAAACTCATGAACAATATGAAGGTATGGGATTGCCATAATATTTATAATTTAGAAGATATGCTTCCCGACAGAGTCTGTTGTATTAATGTCTGCAAAACTGAGATTTCATTGTATAACAAAGGCATGTAAGAATGAAATCATATAAATCGTGTTTTAATAGTTTTAGGAATACATGAGGGAGTTACTAGTGGGGAATTAAATTAAATTTTAAGGCAATTGTTTAACCGTTTAACAATTGCTAAATAAATTATTTATAATTTAATCTATCCTGTTAGCTGTCTTTTAAAAGTTGCCTCTCAGGGTATACTATATACTAACTATTCTAAGACTTGGCATTTTCTGTCCTATTTCAAAACTCAAAACTTTTAAGCAGTATCTGGGTCTGTAGATAAACATCTCACTTAAATCGCATCTTGTTCGGAGAATGTTATCAACCAGATTAAAAGGGAGCTGAATAAGCTTACAGTGACTCATTGCCTGAATGACTCATTCAATTGCTTCAACTCCACAGAGCGCAGAAGCTCTCAGAGATTTAGCAGAGGTAGACAGTAGTGAAACATTGATGATTATGGATGATTATGGTTCATGGTGGCTATAGTTAAGCATACAGGACTGTGCACATCTTTTGAAAGAGATATTTTAAACTGGCAGGAACAAATATCTCCTGTCAAATAAAGCAGCTGTGTCTTTTTCCAGGCTCATGGGGCTGCTTTATACTTTGTATCACTGATGACTACACATAGCATGTGAATGCATAGCTGATTCACCAAACAAAGAAATGAAGTGCAAAGCACCTCTGTATAGCCTGGTTAGGCATGAAAGCCATCTGGATGACTTTAGCCTAGTCAGTCTCTCTCATCTCCAACCCACCTCACAGGGTTGCTGTCGTAGAGGCAAGAGGAGGAGGGTGTATTGTATGCGTTTGCCACCTTGAGTTACTTATGAAGTAATAAAGGTGTAAAGTAAATAAAGTGTGTATGTGTAGGAAGCTAAAGGAGCAAAATGTCAAGCACATAATCTGCACATTGATGTTCTCCTCCCTTTAATACTAACTCTGCAAATAGAATGATCTTGAAGGCCACAGCAACAATGGGCAAATTGACCTTCCTTCCTTCCTTCTTGTTTCTTTTGGTCCTCAAAATCTACAGGATTCAAAAAAAATGGACAAAATGGCCCAAATGCTTCCCAGGGGAACTGTTCTTGGATCCAGGTTTGCCTTGCCAATTTTTCAATCATATATAAAACCAATGTACTCATAAAACACACACACACACACACATTCTTGGAAACAAGAATGTAAACTGTCAATGTCATTGCTGTTCCCCTGAGTTTATCTGGAGAATCTTCAGCAGGCGATTCAGTTGTTTGTTATGCCTTTATTTAAATTACCTGTATGTGTCTATTCCACTTCTGGATAAAGGTCTTTTCTAGAAATTCTGGAGGAAGGGATAATTGCTCTCTACAAATATTCAAATATATTTTAAAATCAAAGGAATTCATTAAGTATATTTGTCGGTGGGAAAATCTTGACTTCACTCTTTTCTCCATGAGTTCTAGAATATCCTAATAAAAGATTACAAATAGAGTTTGCAATTAGCATTTAGTCCAAGGATACTGGATATTTAATGATAAAAATCTAATGCTATTATTCTGCAGAGCTCATAAACTTCAAGAGTAGCTCTGAACAAAACTCAGATGTTTACGAATCAAGCTTCTAGTTCATCTATAAATTCAGCTAGAGATATCCTAAAATATTAAGAGCATGCAATGATAGCTTAAAATGCTCTAGTTTAAAATAAATTACAGTAAACACTCATACGCTGCAAACTAGAAGAGCTATTTAAATCAAGCCACAACTGTCCATCTAGTCTAGCATTCCATGCCCCAGAGATGAGAAACATGTTTTGAAGTATCAAAAACATGAACAGAAGGAATGTAGTCCCATGCTCAGAATATGGGTTTTTTCAATCCATATTTTGAATGGTTCCGCTTTTGATAATTGGTTTCACTTTGTGTGTGTGTTACTCTTCTAAACCACTGAGTGGGTTAGCAAGTAGCCACAGAAGATAATATTTGTAGCTCAGGGTTGAACTGTGAAGTCCTTGGG
>JANHFL010002492.1:279110-290252 GCA_032468155.1 Oxyrhabdium leporinum | reverse complement strand
CGATCCCCCTGCTCTCCCCTCCTCCCCCTTTATTACCCTTTGTGTGTGTGTC
Organism: Oxyrhabdium leporinum; assembly: GCA_032468155.1. Classification (NCBI taxonomy): domain Eukaryota; kingdom Metazoa; phylum Chordata; class Lepidosauria; order Squamata; family Cyclocoridae; genus Oxyrhabdium; species Oxyrhabdium leporinum. The sequence continues at coordinate 290,200 of JANHFL010002492.1, read as the reverse complement.
TCTTTCTCCACTGCTCCAGGAGAGGAAATAAAAGTGGGGTGCAGCCAAGGTAAGCTGGTCTCTCTATATGCAAAAGGGAGGTAAGGCAAGCTTGTGCCTTCTCCGACCCCACAATTTCACTCCCGAGGCGAAGCGATCTGGATAGTGGGAGGGTGTTTGTTTTCTTGATATTCTCTCTCCCTCCCTCCTTCCTTCTCTCGTTTTCTTTTCTGTTTCTACTTTTGAGCACAGTGTGTTGCTGGAAAAAAAAAGTAGTCCCTTGATTTCTGTTTTATTTTTCAGCAAGCACAGATTGAAAGGTGTTTGGGGGGGCGGCAGTTCTTTCATTTGGATTCATATAGGAGGTAGATAGGTGTCTGTTCATTATTATCACTATTATGCTCCTAGTTGTGTGCAGTGAAGCCTTTCATGACTGGTTTTTTTTGTTGTTGTTGTTTTTTGCCCTTGCATATTTATGGCTTCCAATGAAACCCAAACTGCCATAGACTGGTGGCTTTTTATGCTTTGTGGGTGATGTTTGGATGCAGGGAGATAGAAAAGTCCTTCCTACAGCTATTCCACCGTTTTTTTGTAGAAAGATTTATGAGCATTTACTGTTGCTGGTCTTGAGAAGTTGGATTCGGGCTATGTAATAGCAAATGGATTAAATCCGTTACCTGGATAATTTTGCTTTGAAGTGGTATTGAAATATTTTGCTACGTATTTTGCAACAATATGAAGTCAGAGTACATTAATTCTTGAACCTCTTTCTGCCACGGTTACATTTATCAAGTTATGACACTTCTGAAACCCAGGTCCTTTTTATGGTTACATATAAGCAAAATAACATTACATCTATTTATCGTTGTTTATTTTGTTAATTAATGTATCAGCGTCTAAGGACTTAATGTAGAATTTATTCTCAATATTATGTGCATTACACCGTTCTGTTAAGGATTCATTTGTCTGATTTGAGCAGTTAAAACTCAAAGATGCTTATCTAAAGGAACTGCTACCTATACAAGGGTTAAGAATCCTACCTCGATCCTACACTCTATGTGTATATATAAATCTCATTAATTTGAAGGAATATATTTGACAGTGTTTTATATTAAATTGATTCCATTGCAAAGTTTAGACTTAATTTGAAGTTGGAGAAGTAGAAAACTTTAAATACATCCGATTCCAAATCAAGCTCCTATGGTTTGGTCGGTTCTGTTGTGAAATTGCTGGGATATTTTTAATGATTTTGTTAAAGTAAGAGAATATTGTATTGTTGATTTATTAAAGCCTGCAAGGTATATTTGAACTGTGACATGTGCACAGATGGCCCATATATCTCAGTAGGCCTTGGTTAGGGAATCTAACCAAGTAACCTGCTGCTTGGTATATGCTGCTCTCTTGCTTATCATTTGAATTTCTTTTTTTAAAAAAAGAAATCTCAATTCTTCCTAGAGCAATGTTCTCTGATAACATGTATACATTGATAAAAGTGTCTTTTCTAATTTAGTTGTCAATGTAAACAGATATTTTGAACAGTCAGATGCTTGGTGAAAAACCTTACTTGGAGTTCAGTTGGGCATACATATAGTAAAAATGTTGAGCTTTAGTTTTGAAGAATTGTTTATGTTCAGCTCTTAGAATGTAGTAACAAGTAACTTGCTCTTATTAAAAAAATGTGTAACACTTTATAGTTTGAATACAGTAATTTAAATTGTAGACTTAAATTGTATGCTTTCAAGTAAAAGTTCTGAGATATTTTTTTTAAGTGCATTCCATTTTTCTTGAAGAATGTATAAAAATCTCAGTATAGATCATAAGAGCAACTACAGGTAATACTCTGGCAAGTTCTAATTGTGTTCAAATAGGTTATATACATTCACATACATGGAATTATTTTCATTTCTTAACTGCATAGTTAACATTTACTATAACTTATGAATATTAAAGTAATGTTAATAACTATTCAGTTACATATTAAATTGTATAGATTCATATTAATTTGCAGTATATCCATATTTTGTTAGCAAACAACTAGTTTTTAACAACTATATTTTAACTAAAACTATACTTAAATATGAATGGTTTTGTATTCAATATTGAACACACTGCAATTCTACATGGTATTTGAGAATAAGTATTAGGTTATTGAGTTTTTTTTTAAAAAATAAAGGCGTGGTATAAATAAACCTCAATGAACTGAATTTGATTTAAAATTACTATGCATAAGAGGTGGCTGAAAAATAATATATATATATAAATTCCTGTTTAAGTTTTGATTGTGAGCTGTTAACTAGATTTCTTCATTCAAAACAATATATTTAATTATGGATAGGTCTTTATTTCAGAGCATTGTTATTTTTAATAAAGTAGATCTTTGTAAATTCCTTGTAAATTCTAAAGTTTGTAGTGCAAAATGTACAAGGATTAATATTTTGAATAGTGATTCTTTGTTATTAATTTGTAGAATGTTTTAAATTTGAAAAATTTTGATCTAGGAAGCCTGATACGAGCACAAAGCATAGTTTTCAGTTGAAAATAGCTCTCATGCTCTTATTGGAAATATTCCAGTGCTGTTGTGACCATTCAGGAAGTGTTTTGAGTTTGAAACAAGAGGGTCAAAATACTTCTGGAAAAGTCAGAACATCCCATTTTGAATTCCTTGAACCTACATCTTATAATTATAGAACATAAAAGTACACTGTAGTTTGAAAACTGCAACTGCTGTAGAACATACTTTTTTCAAAAAAAAATATTCCCAGATTCAACCCTTGGCACTTCTATCTAGACCTGAATAAAGTCCTTTTGGGGAAAATGTCTACTTTGTATGAAGTAATACTTTTGAAAGTACACAAAAATGGAACTTAAAAACAATTTCAAGTTTTATCTCTCCACAGTATGATTTGAATTATTTTAGAATAATACTTTTAGAAGTATTTGAATTGTTTTAGAATAATACATAGTTTTAGAATAATACAGTCGAGAGTCAGCTTGATGTGATTAAGATGTTGGCCTCGGAACAGGGAGATGCAGATTTTAGTTTACCTTCAGCCATGGAAACTCAGTTGGTGACTTTGAGCCATTCTCAAACCAATCTACCTCACAAGATTATTGTTAGAGGGAAAAAAGAAAAAGAGATTGCTTCGTATGCCTACTTGAGTTCCAGAAAGAAAGATTGAATATAAATCTAACCAGTAATAAGTAATCATCACACATATAGCTTTAAAGTGCTTCATGGAGATCTTTTATGTGAGTAACAATTTCTGAACTACGCAGTCCAAGTTAGTTTAACATGACTGAAATTCCACAGGTCTTGTTCATTAAATGTTTTCTTACTTGCAAGGTTTCCTGCAGATGGAAAGCTGGCATCTATATAGCCAAAACACGTCTTGGTTTGATCGATAATGCGTGGCCAGTGAAAGATGGACAAGTTCTATGTTTTGTATATTTAATTAGGAGTAAGAACCATTCAAACTAGTGGGACTTAATATGGATGATGTGTGATGCTTCAGATTACACAGGCATCTTAGTTTCTGTTTTCTGTGTCAGCATAAAGAAGTTATTTTTCAAATTACAAGCAGGTTCACACTAAACTATCAGTACTTTTTTCTATAGTGCCAGTGTTTATACTGTTGTATTACTTGTGCTAGTACTGTAGTTGTCATCTAGACATCTCTGTACAGTTGCAGACAACACAGAGAGCAGGATATTAGTTTATTGAATATAGGCTTTTTCTGTGGATCAGCTATTTGGGGGACAAACCTTGAGAAAGGAACTATCCAAACAGATTCTCAACTTCCACATAATTGTAAATTTTAAGTTGTGTGTGTGTGTATGTGTGTGTTGGCAATCTTAAAAGTTACTGTTTTGGTAGAATGTTTAATTATTCACACAGATTGCTATGTGAACTTCAGTAACCTACCATATATCTAAGTCATAGAAAATACATAGTGGCCATTACAAATGGAATTGTGTCTAATGATTTTATTGTTTCAATAACATCAGCATTTCTGACACTTATTGTTTAGGGAGGGTACTAGGAATAATTATGCTATTGATAAATGAATGTAATGCTGGCAATGCTAAATAATTGAGTTATAAAATTACTAAGAGCACTTGGTATGTTCCATTTCAGTCATTTTGGTGAGCTTCTGACAGTTGGAGCTGACTTGCTCCTTTTAAGAAAAGCTAAGGGAAATGCTCCATTACACCCACAAAAGAAGCCTGACAAGAGAGCTCTATCCAAGGCCATAGTATACCTCCCCAAGTCATATATCTGTCACTACTCTAGTGTAATGTTGTATTACAAAACCTGTGCAAGGGATTTCTTGCAAAAAAAAAAGATATTGGTAGAAAGACCTGAGCTAGGCTATTTTTAGCAGCAAGCCCTGTTATTTTACTGTATCCAATTTATGGATTTCTGGATCATAAAAGGACTTTCTTTTAAAATTTTTGTTCTAGTGTGTTAATCAATGAATGCATTAACTTGTGTCTTTACTTTTGTGTTAATTTTTCAATCCTGTTTTCTGTATATAATTCCTTGTTAAAAATTTGTTTTTAAGTATTCTGAATAAATAGAGAGTTGGACTAGAAGACCTCAATTGATTGAATGTCAAAGCATTGAATATATTTCACGTTTGTCTGGAAATCAATTTGGAGGTCTTCCTCTTTCATTGATATAGTCTGGCCTATCCTTCTTAAGTTTGGAATCAAATGCAAACATATTTTGCATATTTTACATATATTTTAACTTTTGTTTAAATATATATAGAATGGAATGTGATAATGCACTTTTGTGCATTATCACATTCCATTCTATATATACACAAGAGAAAGAAATTTCCCACCTGAACTGATCATCCATTAATATTGTCTTTTATTCCACCCATACTTTTTCAATAACAGCCAACAATATTTGCAATATTGTTTCTTGCCTTAACTCAGGTGTCGACAACCTGCGGCTCTATAACCACATGTGGCTCTTTGGGCCCTCTGCTGCAGCTCCCTGTCCCATCACTGGCTGGCCCCGCCCCTAGTCCTCCCCTCCCAGTCGCTCCTTGCCTAGCCTGAGAAGGTAAGGGCGACGGTGGGGGATGGAGAAGCAGCCAGTGCCTCACTCTTGCTGGAGCTTCTTCCAGCCCTTGTTGGTTCTGGATGTGTCTCAGTCGCTTGGGGAAATGTGCAATTGCTCTCAGCCCTGAGACACTGGCCCGGCCCAGCCGTGACCGACGTCGGCCTTGCTAACGAGGGCGGGCGGGGTGGGAATGGGATCTGGAAGGATGGGATGACAGAAAGGAGGATGGACCCGCAGCACCCAGCCACGGCTTTAAGAAGCTCAGGGCAGCGGGAAAAGAGGGCTGGCCACGCCAAACCTTGCATGCCCACCCAGGGGGTCAGTGCATGTGTGTGTGCGTGTGCGCTGAGGAACAAGCGTGAGCTGCGGCAGAGGCTTCGGGCAACCTTCCTCCTCCCTCGATGGGACCAAGAGAAAGAGGGGCATGAGGAAGCCCTCCCCTCCCCTGGCCGAGTGCCAAGCACAAAAGCCCAACCGGGGGGGGGCTGGCCCGGTAGAAGCACCCCCATTGGCGAGCTGGATAGCAGAGAGGCCTGGCCTGGCTCTCGGAGCGGGATACTGTTCAGCACCTCCAGACATGAGCTGCTGCCTTTGAAATGTGCCGCACCTTTGAGGAAGCCAGGCAGCGATGGCTGGGGCCATGGAGGGGCAGCGGAGGCATCAAGGCAGCTCCCCCCCTCCAGCCCAGATTTCCAAAGGAAGAAAAAAAAGGGGGTAGCGAAGAGCCCCAAGGAGAGTGCGCAGGGCTTTCCGAGAGAGTGAGAAGAGACACAGAGACAGGGAGAGAGAGAGAGAGAGAGATACACACACACACACACACACACACACACACACACACACGCACACACACACACACACACAGATACAGAAAGAGGGTGAGGGGGCAGATAGGAGAAAGATGGGAGGGGAAAAAAGAAGAGAAGGAGGGAGAGGGAGATAGAGAAAAAGAGAAAGATGGGAGGGAAGAAGAGATGAGGAAGAGAGAAAGAGATGAGAAGGAGGGAGGGAGAGGAAGATAGAGGAAGAAAGAGATGAGAGAGGGGGAGAGATACCTGTTTCCCACAGAAAAGAAAACACCGAGAGCCTCAAAATCTGGGTAGGTGCAGCTGGGGGGTGTCATGTGACTCGGTGTGAGTGAGTGACATCAAGTTGGCCATGCCCACCCAGGTTTTTTGGCCGGTGTTTTGTTTTCTGTGGGAAATGGGTCCAGATGGCTCTTTGAGTGTTTAAGGTTGCAGACCCCTGCCTTAACTTCTTCATGTCTTCTGTAGGTTCTTACTGACATTAATAGCTCAGATACATAAAGAGCATTTACCTCTACTGTCTTCAGGAGTGGGTCCTAGTTAGATTCTCTTTCTATTAAAAAAAAGACTTGGTGATCAAGTGCCTTTAATACTGCAGGTTCCTGGGAGCTTCTTTCAACCAATTCAGGCCTGGACATTGGCATTTTAGATTTCATGCTAAACTTACAAACTTTATTCTTTTGGAATAAAACATATTCTGACTTTTCTGTGAATTGTAACGAAAGGACAGGTCTAGTGAGTGGATGTGTTTCATTTTTTGATATTACATTATTTATCTGTATGACAAACTTCACATGCCTTTTCTTCATTTCTACTTCGTTGTTATTAAACTCAATCTGCGGTAGAATCCAAGAAGTGTTTGAATTCCCATATCCTCATGTTTTAGTGATGGTGCAACTATTCTTCAAAAAGCTTCACTGACGGATTTTGGTTCTAGTAATATTTGCTTTATAGAATATCTGAAATGAGCTAGTCCTGATGACAGGAAATATAGGAGAAGGTATGGCAGATCCTGGGTATGGAATGAAAAGAGGAATCAGCCTAGAATCCCTATGTAGTTACAAGTGAAATAAACCTAACTTCACTTGAGTGCCATTGACCCGTATCTGACTTTAACCAGGTACTCATTATTAGTTGAGATTTCTATGCATAGGCTTTTAGCAAAAAATCAACTTAATTGAAGCTCCACATTTGGACTTTGTCTTCTGCTCCTGACAGGAAACCACTCAGCATAGAAAAAAACACTCTTATTCTACTTAAATGTAATCAAATCATTTGATAATAACAAAAATGTATCTTTTCCCTTTCCTAGTAAAGTCCAAGATACCAGTAGAATAATGCAAAGCTTAAGTCTGTGGTCCTGAATATTTTCTAAAACTTATCCAACATCCTATGATACAAGAGCAAAAAGGTCTAACCAGACCTGGTGAATTTTATTTTGAAGGGTTTTATTTTTTTCTTTTTCTTCCTAAATAGCTCTAATCTTTTGGTATTCTGGTATTAAAAAATTAAGCTCAGTGGCATGTATTTATTAAAATTACATTGGGAATCAGTTTTGTATCTGATCCTAGGCTTATCCAACACACTTTCCTTCTCTTCTTTTCCCAACAACAACCTTATGAGGTTCGGCAGAGAGAGGGACTAGTCCAAAGTCATCCAAACTCCCCTTTTCTAGCCTGGCCTTTAACCATTAGACCAAACTGGCAACATATAGAAAGATGATTACAATGAAATGGAGCCATTGTGATTAAAAAAAATAGTTGTGTAAAATTTAATCTATAAAATGTTCATAGACGTACATACATTTTTGCCCTTTTGCTTTCTTCTGCCTTTTTTGCTTAGCTCATAATTTTTCTTTGTTCTATTTTTATTAAACATGTAACTTTTTAAAAATAATAATAATAAATGAGAACATTTCAAAGTCAGTAGCAGAAGTTTATATGGGGACAGCTTGGTCTAATGGTTAAGAGCAAAGCAAAGAGAAATAGTATAATTAGGGCAATTCATGATACAGAAGAAAGAAAAATCCCTATTTTGAGAGAAAATAGGAGATAACCAAGGATAACCAAGTAACAATATAAAGGTGCTCTTATTTCTGCACATTGACCTATCCGCTTACTGTTTCTGGGTTAAAATTAGAGTTTGCAAGTAGTCTGAGCAATACTATCTCTACAAGAGGAAGACATTGGCAAACACAGTAAAACTAAAATTTTGCTGAAATACTGGAAAAGGATTAAAAGTGCACAACAGAAATGCAACAGAATTGCTCAGAAAATGGGCCTGATGGAATTGAGTTTTCTGCAAGAAGATACAAACTAATTGGCTGAAATCTCAGATTTAAGTAAATAAAATTTTGAAGTCCAATTTTCTGTTTCCCAAAATTGGCATCCAGAAAGCACTGAAAACATATCTATAGGATGTGAAAACAATTGGCAGTACACTTATCTTTTGTCCTCTCTGTTTGCTTAGTTGAATTTATAGCCACTGTATTCTTCAGTAATAGTGGTTAGCGGAACTATTCCCTGAATTTTTCTGGTTCTTTCCTCTGCATCATCCAAATTTGGACATCCTGTTTCTACCCAATTACTTTTATTCTTATGACTACAAATAACTGGCAGTGGGAATGTTATTACATTCAGCAGATTATTCTGGATGTTACAGAATTATTATAACTACTAGGCCTGAGATATGTAGGATAGCATTTGGAGAAATTAATAACAAAATGTCATAGTAACATATTAATCAGTATTAAATGGGGGGGGGCACAATATGTGTATATGTGTTGGGGCTTTTTTGATGCACCGTTTTCTCTTTTTAATGTCTTGATTATTTTGTGTTTTTTATTTATTTATTGGATTGTTTGGGGAGTTTTGTATTTAAACTTTGTCTTGAATAAAATAAAAAATAGATGCATACTCTACCAAGACATATATACTTTCTCTTTCCCTATTGAAAGGATTTTGTAGAAGGTATATATATTTTCAAAGATGTTTCATACTGCTTATGAGCAGTAGCAGTATTGCATCTTAAAACAATGATTTTTTTCCTAAATTAATTATTTTTAATGATTACTTTTTATAATTTTAAATGTTCTGCTTGTACATTTTATCTGAGAAAGTCTTGTCATAGGAAAGGGGGGGGGGGAGAATCTTTACCTAAAATCTCTGAGCATTTCATAAATGGTCAAGATGGGCAGCACATATTGTAAATCCCATAAATAAATAAAATATCTGACAAAATTGATACAGTGATCAGTCGTCTCGAACAACAACTTAAACTTTAAACAAGTTTAAACATTTTTGTTTCTTTCTTGTCAATTGTCCAGCTCTCTGATTCTTTTAAGAGTTTTTTCCACGAAGTTTTTTTCCAGTTGTAACAGCATCCTTTCTAGAATGGAGCAAATAGTATTATGTGTGATGTTGCAGTAACTAGCCAGGTGATACCATTTTACTATTTTATTGCCCGCTTCTTCCCTAAAATTTCCTTGACTGAATTGCCAATTTTCTATTCTGTATTTAGTACAATCATGTGATCACTTTCCATAATCTGAAATATGGAATGTTTTGTTAAAAAGAAGCCACACTTTATTTATTTAGAAAAATAAGGAGTAATTTTATTTCAGTGTATTCACCATGCGGTTTTCCCATTTACAGTGGTAGCAGCTTATTTAATACTGTATCAAATTTATCTGCTAAAATGTGATTTATTCAAAAATTTATCATTTTTGAAAGGGGTTCTGTGGTTTCTTACCTACGAAGATTTTTAAAATGATGTGCAACTACCAAATATTGTGTACGTTAACTTAATGAGATATATCTTCAAATAGATATTCATACCTGTCTTCCTTAAAAGATTAGAACATGCAAAGGATAAACTATAGTCACTTTTAAATTAAACAGTTGTCTGTGAAAAAAAACAAGTGCTTGTGCTTATTGACTGCTTTGCTCAGTTGCCCTGAATTGACAGTTTTAATTTCTTTCTGTATTAGATCAAGAAATATTTTATAAGAAAATGCTTAAAACATATACCAACTTTTGTTCTCGTTTTGGAGAAACCTATTGCAAAGAATGTATACTTTAAAAGTTAGCAGAGGTAAAAAATGCTAGCAATTTAATTTTTTCAAATTTGGTTAGACATAACAAAGATACTGAGTTATCATTTCATTTAAATTGTAAGTGCCTCAAAGATTCATAGGCATTACATTACAATAGGTATTATATTGATGAAGATTCAGACCTGAAGGACTTCACAAGACATACAATAGTTTGATTTCTTTACAGTATAGCAGACAAAAATGAAGCCATATGCACACAGAAGATCTATCTACTGCAGCGTACAGAAGCCAGAGTCTATTTCAGCCTTGCATTCATGAGTATAAATTCTAGGCCTTTCCCCCCACCCTCCGCCACTTTTATCAGTCAATGGACACTTAATTCTTCTCTGGACACCCTTGGAAGGCACCTGGTACAGGTTGGCATAATAGTTCTCTCTAGCCTGGAAACACTGGCTTCCTATCTTGGCAATTGTAGTTCTCAACGTCTACAGGTAATAGTGTTTCATACTGTGGTAGGATTCTCCCCCCCCCCCTGCTTTTTAGATATTGTATTTTTCCTGCCTTGTGCCATGCTAGCTCTGGGTTTAAGAGATCTTTTAGAGTTCCCTTTAAGGTACTCTTCACTACTTTTCTTTGTCCAAATGCCAATTTCTGCAGAATAAGAATATGATTCAAAAGGCATGTATAGCTAAAACTATTACTCCTTGTCTCAAAGTCAAATTAATACATGAGGTAACTTTCTTCCAAAATGGAACAGTTATAAGTCACTATGCAAACTTATGCTTGAATGAGGTACTAATATCACTAATAACTCACGATGGTGATTTGTTCAATCAGTTTTTCTCTTCCCAAACTATTAGAGCCAAATTACCCAATGAAATTGAATCCTGGAAGATCGGAACAGACAAAATAATTCATTTGTTTGTTTGGTATTTATATGTTGATAAGTCTAACAACTACAAATAAAATAAAATACAACCGAAATATTGTAGTGCTAGTAAAAATTAGGAAATATATGGAATAATAAATATAAATAACATATATAGAAATTAAATCCATCAAATGTTAATATGAAACTATTTCAGTCCTTTTAATTTAGTGATGTGAACCATCTATCGCTTCATCTTCTCAATTTTGGTACAATAAGTTATTTCAGTACAGTGATATTTACATAATACGT
>JANHFL010002492.1:260153-279100 GCA_032468155.1 Oxyrhabdium leporinum | reverse complement strand
TATTAAAATTCTGTAATTCTTAGAGTATGAAATGTAAATAAGTAAAAAAAAGATACACTGTAAATGTAAACAATAATTTCAAATATTGATTTTTTATTCTAGTTTCTCTTCATATAACTGTTTTGGATTGATTTGATTTTTTTTAACGTAACATGTAATTCAACTTTTGAATTCACTACCATGATAGTTGGGTTGGCTCAAAAAATTGCTAATTTATGAAAGTCATAGGGATCAGTGGCTATTAGCCTTGATGAGAGTGTGACTGCCTCTGAAAACCATCTGCTGGGGGATTAGTAGGTTTTCTTGTCCAGTTGGGTGGCCATTGTGAGAACAGACTGCTGGACTAGATGGACCAGAGTGCATCACAGCAGGGCACTGCTTATGTTATTAAACTTTTACCATGTAAACACAATGTGATGCAATAAGATCAAAGCATGTTTTATTGAATGAGGCATAATCTAATACCTATTGAATCAAATATTACTATATAGCCATATTAGGCAGGTAACGTTTGTCCTATAACAAAATAAGACAACTTCATAATTTCATCTAATTAACTCAAACTATAAATTCTAACTATAAATCCCAACGTCTACCTATGTTTTCCATATAATAATTATTTTTGTTAATTCTGAAATCTGCTTTATTCCAGAGTATCAATTTACCATAAAAAAATAATCAAAAGGCAATTTCTTGGAAATAATGCACCACAGCCTTCAAATCAATGAAATAGTGAAAGAAACTCTGAAATTTATTACATATTGTGCTAAAAGAGTCTAGTAAACTAAAGGTTGCTACATATGAATATTCCAGATTGGCCCAGGAGGGAAAATTTCCAGTAGGAGTAATCATACAATTTTATTACTAATTAATAAGTATACAATTACAACTTACTAATTAATAGGTATACAAACTCATATAATTGAAAATTTGGAATCCCTTAACTGTAACTTTTGTTTGGAATACCGCAGTGTTTTATACCTGGCCTTTGAAGATCATCCAAAATTTTGATCCATAATGCAGCAGCTCAGTTGTTGGTCTGCATGACACCTATATTCTGGACTCTGTGTTGGCTCATTTAAGTGGTCTGAGAACCACTTAAAGTGCTGTTTTAACTTTTGCAGACTTACCTTGATGAGTACCAGCATATTTGTAGGACCATCTTCAACAGTTTTAGCCTGCTTGATTCATAATCCCAGATTAACTTGTTGGAAGTCTCCATTTCTGCAAACTGAATCAGCAGAGGCATGCATGCTTTTCTGGTGCTGAATCTGCACTTGAAAAGCCCTCCCCCTAGAAATTCAGGAAGGTACTAAAAACAGAATTATTCCAGAAATCATTTAGAATGTGAAGTATCACTGTTCAAATTTATTGATTCTGAAATTGTTTATATATTAATTGCTTACTACTTATTTTAATTTTGTTCTATCTTTTATTATTGATGTTTTATTGTGTGTTATACATTGTGTTTTATTTTAATTTATTAACTGTGGACATTTTTATTATATTGTTTATAGATATATCATTAAATTCAACAAGTCTTTTTGATTCCAGAAGACATAAATCAAATAAAATTGTTTTGGACATATATATTTATATGTATAAGTAAAATTTCTTTATGCAATTTTACTGAAAAATAGCTGCTTCTGTTCTAATACGGTATTATGTAAGCGGAAAATTGAGAAACTTCAGAATTTACAGAAATAGCCGATAAATAACTATTCAAATTCTGGTTTCTAAATAGTTCGATAATGATAAGTTTCAGAAATTCACTATAATATTTTTTGTTTATTTTTTTCTTGAGGTTAAAACTTCAGGAATTCTGATTTTTTCTTTACACCATTTTTTTTCCTTTTGGAGACAGAAGATCCATGGTTCCCTCTCTTAAAATATTCTTGCTAAAAGTATAATACAAAAATGTAAAGAGATCTCCAAAAATTCTAACACTCGTATATTAATAAACAATATCACAGGCTTAAAAGGTTGCATTTATTATCACCATTTCTGAATTTCTTATGTAACTTACCATGGTATTTACTTTTGTAGGTCCAAACTCTTAGTACGATTCTGTACTGAACATTCAGTGTCTATCTGATGAAAATTTAGATTATATGTTACAAAGTATTTACAAGCAGACCCTGAACAATAATAATTTTTTAAAAAATTGTACTGCTTCTTATACCCTTGAACATTTTTGAAAGATTAATTCTTCAAACTATAAATAAATTACGAACATATGCTAAGCTTAAGGATTTGACATTTACATTTAAAATGTTCTCGAATGTCTATAATGCCTAGCTTATATGACTCCAGATACTTTACAATAATAAAGTGCTCTGGGACTTTAGAATTCAAATAGAGAGAAACCTGTCACATAACAAACCAGGCTTAACAATTGTTGATAAGAAAGACAAAAGAAGTCTGGTTAGTGTACGTAGCACTACCTGGAAACAGCAGAATACAAGAAAAGGAATGGGAGAATATAACAAAATTAAAAAGACCTGCAAATAGAAGTAGAACAACTGTTGCAAAGAAAGCAAAGGTAGTACCAATCATAGTAGGAACCTTGGGTGCCAACTAAAAACAGCTAGAACACCATCTGAACACCATTGGCATTGACAAATTCACCCTCAGTCATTTGCAAAAGGCGGCTATAAATGGAATAGTTTACATCCTGCAACAATATATTTAATACCATTTAATATCCGCATCTGCCTATCCCAGATCCTTAGAAAGGACTTGATCGGTAGACAAAAATGCCAAATCCAATGTCTCTGTTTGTCTGTCTGTCTGTCTCTGTCTGTCTGTCTCTATCCAGCAATATATAGCAATAACAGTATTATGGGAGTTCTTCCATATTCAGCTATGAAAGTCTTCATCCATGAAATTATAAAGGTTTTCCATGTAATATAATAATAGAAACTTTACTCTCTTGTAAAATATCAGACGGGAAGATGCAAAGACTGGAACTGGAACATGATGTTCCAAATTGTGGACAGAGGAGGATTGTGTTTGGATTAGTTTCTCCCTTATATGATGAAGGAATGGAACCCCACACCTTTCCTTCACACAGGCAAGCATAACCAAGGAAGATTCCACTTGGAGGAGATGGTCCATAAGTATCTTGGAATCAAACCATATAGGGTTTATGGGTAAAAGACTGCACTTTATATTAGAAGCCCAAAGTAATAGTAACTAATTAACAAATTGCAGAATAAGTGCTCATGTTGTCAGTGTTCCATCTAAGTTCAAATACTTCACTCAGCACTCAGATAAAAATTAATCCAAGTAAGAGTTTATTAAAGAACCATGCTGGTACATCTGGGAGAAACCTGAATCTGAAGCCCCAGGTTTTTCCCCACCCAAAAGAGATATTCAGAACCACCTTCTTTTGCTCATCATAGATCACATTCCTCAGTCATGTTCCCAACATGCCATCTTCCATCTCTGTACTTCTCTTCCAGGCACCACATGGAACGGCCTTGACATTCTTGATACATTCTTTAAGATTATAATGTTTTGACTATACCCCACTAACTACAAGAGAAAGTACTCCCTTTCTAATTCTCATCTCATGTGGCAGCCTGCAGAGGCCTCGAATTCACAGCTTCAAAGGCTGACACATGTAGTCTTAGGGTATTCTTTCCCAGGTTTAATATTCTTATGTTTTTCATCCGTTTTCCTCTGTTCTTAGATAATAGAAAACTTTTCTAAGGATTTATTGTTTTACTGTAGACACAAAAAATATTGGTTAGTTACTTTCAACTAAAATTAATAACTCATTTAATACTTTGTTGGCTCAATTACTGTAAAGTTGAGGCAGTAAATAATTGTTATGCTAGAGGAGAATATTTGTAGCTCAGGATTGAAATGAGGAGTCTTTGGTGTTCTCTGAGCTTGGTCAGAGACACGAAGGACCTCTCAAATAAATGTACCCTAAAGCAAATAAATATATTATTGGCAAAATTTACAAATACTGGTATCTCTGTGCTTTTTTTCTCAACCTGGATTTTTAAAAATTGCTCAAGAATATTAGAAATTATAACTAATAGTAAATTGTATATAAAATACGAACTAGTATTAAAGTCTGATTTTTAAAATTAGCAAACTTTACTTATTCAGCTGTTAAACCTACTTTTGACTTGGAGAACATGACGTCTACTTCAGAATTTACATTCTTAAAATATGAGACATAATCTTTAGTAGAACTAACTAGACCATGTCAACAATAAATATATTAGCTTTCATTGAGTAAAGTAGGGTTTTTCCATGGGTTTTTGAATAGAGCTTCCATTAATGATATCACTAATCAGTTAATTAGGCATTGGCTAATTCTGAAAATGGAGGAAATTAAATTTCTGATATCAGATTAAGACAAAATTAATGTCTCAAAGTTTTAAATATTTCTTTGTTTTTATTTGCAGATTAAACTATCTCAATATAAAATTATATTGGAAAAGTATCTAGGAAAAATATCTTATAATACTGAACAGTAAGCCTTAAGGCTTCCCTATGGTCATATTTTGCCTCAACCTGATATTATCTCCTCCCAACCTCAGCCTGTTTTAGTTGTGCTCTCTAAATCTCTTGTCTTCATTTGATTTAATAATTGTTATTATTTTTGTTTGAGCCCATTTATTGAAAGTAATATTGGTTTAATCATTTAAATGAAGCATGTTAAAATAATATAAGATCATAATTTTATTTTAGAAAAGATTCCTATTTTATTATTAGGCAATGTTTTGATATACAGGTGGCCCTCGGGATTTCTGGTTCATTAGCCATAGTTTTGTGTATCCAGAGTTGGTAAATACAATAGGAAGGCATTTTGTGTATCTGCAATTTTTGTTGCAGTCCTCCAAGAAGCCAAAAAAGATTTGGAGATTTATATTTTGCTTATGTACTTTATGCATGCATATTAGTAAATACACGGATAGATACATTGTTATACTTTTTGATCTTATAATAATCCATCTGTGTTCCTTAGCCAAGCCAAGACAAAGGAATTATACATGAATCATTGTTTTTTTAAATATATATTTATTATGTTTTATCAATGGGAATAAAATACAATACAGAAAAAAACCCAGCAGTAACAACAACAAAATTGTGTACAAAAGGGGGGGGAATAAAAAAATGACCCAAATATCCAACATTAAACATAAAAAATAATTCACTCTGAAAAATAAATAAATAAATAAATAAATCTGATAAATTATCTTCCCCTTATATAATGGGTCTGCAAATAGTTATAAACTTTCTCATCATTTAACAAGAAAAATATATAAACAAATATTCCAGTTGTGAGGTGTATAATAATCAAATCGACCGACACCACCCCCTCTCTCTCTATATATATATGTTTGTGTGTGTGTGTGTAGACACACACACACACTAGTCGTCAGATCCTTCTGTTAATCATCTGTTATTGTATCTAACATGTAGAAAGTCCACAAACGGCTTCCAATCTCATAAAGCTGTCCAGTCTATTATCTTTAATCAAGGCAGTTAATTTTGCCATCTCTGCTAATTCAGTCAATTTTTAAAATCCATTCTTCAACAGTTGGCATTCCTTTCCTTTCCAGTACTTAGCGAGTACAATCCTCGCAGCAGTTACTGTGTAAAGAAATAGTGTCCCAAATTGTGTTTTGATTGATTTATCCATAATACATAAAAGAAAAGCTTCAGGTTTTTTAATATTTGTATCTTAAGTATTTTCTGTATTTTTGTTATAATGTTTATCCAGAATGTTTTCACATATACATGAATCATTGTTATTTTAGTAGTATGACAAATGCATTTCAGTGCTGTGGAATTAAGTAAAGTCCTGTGTTTCTGTTATGTGTTAAGATGTGCAGGTTACTGAACAGATACATAGACTTTTATCTATGATCTATAATATACTTTTATTTTTTTATTTAATTCTATAATTAAAAATAATCGTGATTCTATAATTAATTTTTACATAATTTTTTGGTGATATTAATTGTGCCTCATTTTAAAATCCCATTCTGAATATCTTAGCACATATTTAGCAGGCAGGGTTTATTATTTCTAGAATGATAACATGTATCTTCAGATAATGCTGCACATTCTCAGTTCAGGAAAATTAAAAAATGGTATTTAGATAGAAGAAAAGAAATGCTAATTGTTTGTAGTAAAGCTTTAGTCATTTTTAATTCTTTTTTTAAAACAAAAAACAAAAACTTGTTTATGTAACAAGTTTCAGTTTATTTTTCAAGAACTCTGGATTATACAGTTACTGTTTACATGTTTGCTTCGGACTAACATTTGGCTCTCCTCTCCCTGTTCCTCATCTTGCTCCAAGTTCTGCATTAATCATTCAAGTTGATGAATTCCAACCCACTCTCTAACAAAGAAGATCCTCTTGAGTTCTCTCATGTCTGCATTATACCTGAGGAGTCTTTGGTGCTCTCTGACCAAGCTCAGAGAACAACAAGAACCTCTCATTTCAAACTTAAGCTACAAATATTCTCATTTATTGAAGTATACCTCTCTGAAGGTCACAAACATCCAAAAGTACAGAATACAGAATTGGTTGGTGTGGTTTTCTACCCCTTTTACCACATTAGTAATCAATGAAATTCCATAGTTTGTTCTATGAAAGATTTTCATGGAACCTGAACATATTCATGGAACATCATTTGTGTTCATAGCAGGATTCTTCGCATTGTTAATTTTTTTTTTTTGCAAAGGGATTTTTCCCTGCATATAAAGAAGCTAAAATTCGTTTATTAAAATAAAACTATACAAATTTTATATGTAGCATAAATGTTCTGAAGAGTTGTGATCCTTCATATTTTAGTGATTTTATTATTCCTGAATTCTGAATTTATGGAGATTATTACATCTAGATTGATCTTTTCCTTTACAAATGCAAAAAAAAAATCATTTAAATTTCATTGTTTTTACTATGTTTCCCCTAAAAAGTTTCACCCTGGCAAATTTCAGATTTATAACATGACGGTAGACTAATAGAATGAAATTTGCCAACTGAGGTCATAGAATATCAGTCTGAGCCCTACCTCACAAATTTGATCCAACATAATCAACTCTTATAAAATCCGATCAATTATGCTATCAAGACTACAGATGGAAATCTGGTTACCGAGAAGGAGAATTTCAGCTTCCCCTTCTAACTTTCAAAATGATTTCTTCGTTGGAAAAAATTGAAGAGGGACATGGCAGCTATATTTTAAATCCTCTCATGGTGATCTACATATATTACCTCCTATTGCACACAGTGAGGAGAATTATCCCAGAAACAAAACAGAAAAATAGCAAATGATTCTGTTTTTTCCTATTCTGCTACTCTGCCACAAGATATATGAAAGATCAGAATAAACCAAAATGGTAATGTTCCAACGAAAAAGTATTATTGTTCTGCCACTTTCTAAGCAAGGAAATTTAGAATGCCAGCCTTTAAAATAAAGTTTTCTCACCTGAGATTTTAGCATCATAAAGTTAAAACACAAGCAGATCTATAATAAATTCCAAAAAAAACTATCACAGATTTCTCTCTCTTCTCTAGCTGATTCATGCTAATAAATTTTAGGGTCAGAGTTGGTGTCCAGGCTTATTGTAGAGTTTTATTCCTTTCTCCTCTCTCAATTGTTTATATATGAGACCCTTCCTTGATTAATACAATCTGTCTGAAATAGGCATAAAATAATCAATAGGACATCAGTTTCTTATCAAAACATTGCCTGAATGGAAACAAGACACTTATTGGGAGGAGACATATCTGTAGCAGCTTGCAAAACTCCTTTTACAGTCATCCTATTTAGGAGGAATGGAGCCAGTTATTTGATGTCACATTGAAATAAGGTGCCTTAGAATGAAAATACAAAGTTGAGAATCTTCATTCCTTAGCTCCAAACTCAGATAAATGTCAAGAGACTGTCTGTTTGACATTGCTGCTTGGATGTGATCTTCAGAATAATATATTATATTTGCTCCTGGGAATTGCAGGATGAGCTGTTGATGCTACTACCTCTAGCCTCTATCTATCTCTACATCCTCTACCTTCCCTTTCTAATCCTTATCACGGCACCAGTAGTATTGTGAGTTTGAATTGCTAGTTCCTCACCTTTTCCTTCTTAATACCTGTGAGCATTAGGTGGTATAAAATTGCTTCTGCTACTAATCATACCTGGACTGGAATGAAAGGCAGGAGTGGAGGTATACCAGTGAAGGACAGGGCAGATCATGATCTGAACTGTACCCATCTCTGAAAGATGCTGAAATTATGTGAATTATTAAGCTTTTATTTTAAAAAAAGAGCATATTGAACCAAGATGTGGGGTGGGGTGGGGGAGTTGAGGTATGGTAACTCATCAAATTTACCAAGGCAAGCTCACTGTGAGCTATTTTGTTTAAGCTTCATCAGTAAATAGAGCCAAGGTAATTAATCATTTCTGGTGGCTGGGATAGACTTGTCCAGTTGTTGAAATCCAGAATAATGTTGGTCCCAATTAGAGATGAAGTATACTGCATTTTGTGTTTTCATTTTTAGGTATGTTAGCATTTGCCAGTAAAAATGAAATTAAAAACTCCCAAATTACTTCCACTTAGATTTTAATCAACAGTGACACTTCAACCCAAATATGAGTTGGTGGGGAAAAAACATGATCCTCCTGGATTTCCTAATTACATTTATACTGAACATATAAAATTGTAATGTCTATGGTTTTAGTTCTTGAGTAACTTCATGAACATCAAATTCAGATGCTAAGGTAGTTCTTGACTTATAACCATTCATTTAGTGACCGTTTGAAGTTACAGTGGCACTGATCAGTTGTCATCTTACAACTGTTAGAGCATTCCCATGGTCACATGATCAAAATGTGGACACTTGACAACTGGCACTTATGGCAGTTGCATTGTCCTGGGTTCATGTAATCATCATTTGTAACTTCCCAACCAGCTACTGACAAGCAAAGTCATTGGGGGAAGCCAGATTTGCTTAACGACCACATGATTCACTTAATTGCAGTGATTCACTTAACTGGTGACAACATGATCATAAAACGACGTGCAACTCACTTAACTGTCTTGCTTAGCAACAGAAATTTTGGGGTCAATTGCAGTCTAGGACTACCTGTACCTCGGTAGTTATATAAAAGAATGTGAAATCTATTACCAGTAGCTTTTTGGTAGGCATGATCCGGTAACTGACCAAAAACACTATTCATATAGCTTTGTGATGCTCGATTAACCTAAGACGTTATGCTCTCTTAAATAACTTTGCTGTTCATTAGTCCTTTTTTCCTAGAGGTTTCTCAGTTAGCCTTTATTCCTGATCCCCTATATCTCTTTGCACATTCTTCTAAAAATCAAATTGTTTATAAAGTATTTGGTTTGATTATGTGATCCTAGCCCCCTATTAAAACAAAGTCATGGGATTTCTACAGTAAATGCATTACAATAGTTACCTGGCTTGTTCCTTATTCCTGTTTTGCTTAAGCTTCAAGTTATTTTACATGTCAGTCCTGTACTGACATAAAATATCAAAAAGCTTTGATTTAAATATTCCTTTACTATATGAAAAACTTTATTGCTTCTCCCTTTAGTCAGATTGTTTCCATTTTGTAATAAGGTTGGACAACTTTGGTAACAGACAAAGCAGAATGATAACTCGCAAAACGTTTGCAAAAAATATCAAAACCTTCCTAGATACTGCACATGAAATCAAAAATTTGGTAATGATCAGTTTATCTTTTCAGCGTGGTACTTTCACTCTCCTTAGTTTGAAAGTCGTTGCTTTTATACCAGAGTTAACTACGGTATTATTTTTAAGGTAGTTGCAAAGCAGTGATTTTTAAACAAGTATTTGCAAAGAGAAAGACGATAGTTAAATTCAGTTCCCCGGGTCAGCATTTAAGAGACATGGAACAGATCACTGTGTGCTATATGAAGGTAACTTGACATTTGTTTACACAGCCAAAGATGCCAGTGATTGTTCTGAACCCTCTATTATTCAGGATTGTTAACCAGAAAACAGCAACCCACGTAGCTATCTATTTCAGATCACTATGCCTGTGTTGATCCACAATGGATGGATATGTTGCTAGTGCTTCTTTGCTTGTGCTGATTTCTGAATCTACTAAGCCTAAAATCCAAGGAAAGAAATACGATATGTCCCTAAAATGGTGTGAGGTAAAATGTTGTGTGCTAGTTTTGCCTCTGCATCGCTGTTCTTATCTGAGGAAGCAAATAGCTGCAGCTCTATTGAAAAGAGGTGTCTGTCTCTCCAGCAAAAGAAACGGCTAGGCATGGCAAGTCAGACAGAAAGTTAATAGTCAGAACTCCACCACTGATTTCCTTGGCTTAAAACTTAGTCTAACAGTATCGTGCTTTCTGTCAGATCAGCTAAGCTGTCCAACACTGCAGAATATGTTTCCAAGGTTTGTTTATTCTTCAACTTTTGAAATCCCGCAGCAAATTTAGAAAGTTTGAAGGTTTGTACTCCTACTGGGCTTTTGAAGAAGGTGGATATATAAGCTTGGTTGTTTGTTGCTGTTTTCTGCAAAAGATATTCGGGACGGGAGATAAACTCATCTGCCTCTTGCTGTGGAAAAACATGCTTCTTTCTCTGCTGCATTTTGTTCTTTTTGTAGTTAAGTGGCAGTAGGACTTTGCTATTGCCTTCTGCTGCAAATGCCCTACAACTGATCCTCATTTAACGACCACTTGCTGAATGATTGAAGTTATATGGGTGCTGAGCAACGGATACTTATGAGTGGTCGTGGAAGTTCCTTCCAGCCTAGCAACTTTGTGGCCATGGGATAGTGATCGGCGCACTTGGCGACCGGCTCATACTACTGACAGTTGCAATTTACCCTTGTCACATGATCACCATATGTGTCCTCTGTCAGCTTCCCACAAGCAAAATCAATGGGGAAGCCAGCAGGGAAGGTTGCAAGTGGCTCTGGTAAGTCTCCCCTCACTCTGTATCAGCCACCCTCAGCCCTGCCACGCTCGTGCCACATCTCACTGGTTCCTCATGCACCCTCCCCAATCTGGCAACAGCCAGATTCACTCAGGCCACACCTCGCCAGCCACACGCCCACCCTCCCTCACCTGGCAGTAGCCAACGCTTGGCCAGCCACACTCATGCCAACCTTCAGAGGCCAGTCGCACATTTTCCTCCACCAAGCAACCCTTGACTGATGCACTTGTGCCACGCCTCACACTACATCTTACCTGTCTGCAGACCAATGGGGACTTGCTTAACAAGCTCACACTCCTTGCTTAACCTACAAATCGGGAATGCCAGGGTTGCCATTGCTGAATAAAGTAGCCATGTGATGTCGTGCCACATCGCTTAGCGCTGGAAATTCACATCCCATTTACTTGAGTCTGCTCCCCAGTTACTCAGGACTACTGTATTTTCTCTGTGGAAAGGAGTCAGTAGTTTATTTAAAAAAAAAGCCAACAAAGTTTCCTTGTTGTGAAGATCATAGTAACATACAAACAGATTCAAAATGCAGAATTCGTGTTATTTTTTTTTTTTTAAAGTCATTTGGATCAAATGTGGAACAACTTGGTAGTTAACTTTTAATTGCTGCTGTTTAACCCTTGATTATGTGATGGACATCATTTCTCCAGGATTGGCTCCTAAGCAATAGTACTTTATCTTTGTCTTTTTTGTTTTGTTTTCTTGCCTTTGATTCTTGCAAGCATCAAATTCTTGACTTTGAATTTGGTGTCCAAAATGTTTAAGCTTTAGTTTTTTATTAGTGCTTGCAGCAAATAGTTTTCATTTGGTATGGAATTATAGGCATTTCCTGTGGTCCTGTATTTTCTTAATTATTTTCTCCAAGACCATAATTAAAAGGACTCATTTTTTTTCCCTTCAGCCTTTAAGTTGTAGCTGGAAAACCATGACTTTGATAATAGTAGCTTTGTTGTCAGTGTGATGCCTGTGCACTTTTAACAATTGTTTTAAGTATTTCACAGCCTTGATACCAAGTAGGAGATGGGTTCTTATTTCATGTCAGCAATCAGCATTCCATTGAATTTTTGAGTCTAGGAAGAAATTATAGTTACAGTTCAATTGCATTGGGTGGGCATTGCCTAATCTTAGCTTTTTAAAATATTGAATAGCAACATTTGTACTCTGTTCTTTCGCCTTCCATAAGTATTCTTCACTTCCATCCATCAGAGTAGTAACACCAGCATATCTGTTCATGTTTCCCTCAGCAATTTTAATTCCAGTTACTATTTGTTCTAGTCTGGCATTTCTCATAATGTATTCTGCATGCAGGTTATATAAATTATGTGACAGAACGCAGTCTTGCTGGCACATACCGGTTCCTATTCTGAACCACTCTGTATTTTAACTATTCTTGTCTAATTGTTGTAGAAATCTTTCAGTTTGCAGGTAAAGTGACCCAGTACAGCCATGTTTTGTTATAATGTACACAATCAAAAACAAAAATAGAATAAAACTCCTTTGCTTTTTCCAATATCCATCAGATATTATTAGCAGTGTGATCTTCTGTTGCTTCTGCTTCTTTTCTGTCTAGCTTATGCATCTGGCAGATTTCATTTTACAGTATATATTATTATAAAATCTTGAGGATTTTCTGATTAGCATATGAAATAAGTGCAATTATTGAGGACTTTGGTCATTCTGTATCCCTGCCCTTTTTTGATATTGAATATAAATTGAACTTTTCCAATCCCTTTTTTCATATTTCTATTTTCCATACCAACTTGGAAACCATATACGCCAATTTAATTACATCGTTTTGCAAGATTTCAAACGTTTCAGCTGAAATTTCATCAGTTCTGGTAATTCTGTTATTAGCGATATTTTCTGTGCGCTTCCAGGGTCTGGCTATAGTTCAGTGATTAATAACTTTGTATGTACAATCCATTTTTAGGAATTATTTTGTGTATTTCTTGAATAGCATTATATCATCCTTTGTTTTTGGCTCCTTTTTAGAATGCAACTTTGCCTTCTTAATCTTGTGGCATGCCTATGTTTGTATGAAAAGATATTTGTAATCTTTTTTTGGGTGTGTGTGTGTGTCATATTTTTATTTGCTTTTTTTTTAGTTTTAGTTTAAATTGTAATTTTGCAGGCAGGAGTTTGTCATCAGAGGCACAGTTCACGTCAGGTCTTGTTTTTGCTGACTGAATAAAACTTTTCCGTCTTTGCTTGCAGAATATATAGTTTAATGTTATTTCAGTATTGCCCATTCTGTGGGATCCATGTATAGAATTGAAGAAAGTATGTTCTATAAGCGTTTAATTTTCTTGGCATATAGCGTGTCTCCAACTTTATTTTTCCCCCCTGAAGGCCAGAGTTTCCCATTGTGCCAGATACAGTTTTATTTCCAACTTTAGTGTTCCAAGCCCTATAATTAGCACAGGGGGTGTTAGGGTGGAGGAGGGGGCATTTTAAGAACGTTTTACAAGTCAGCATACAATTGTTCATTTTTCTGACAGGCTGCTGTAATATACATGTGGATCACCTGGTTGGACTTGAATCGAGATCTTTCTGTCATTTTGGATTGGCATTCAAACCCTGACTTTGATACCATTTGTAACGGCTATTCAGTTATTCTATGGTTTTCGTTGTCTTCTCTTCTTGTCAATAGAAAATCTGATATTCTTCTTATGCGAAGTGAGCCTTCCAGTCCATTTCAGTTTCTGATCCCCAGTTTGTCAGTGCTCAATCCTTGAAATTTCAATTCTTAAAAGTTTGTCATCTTTGTAGCCCTGAATTTTCCTATTGCCTCTGACTCCATCAGCCATTGGACATCCTGTCAGCTTCAATCCAGCCATATCGTATTTATGCTTGCCTCTGCTTTCCCCAGTATCTCTAATCTGTGATACTCACCTTCCAGTATCTTGTTGACATTGTCTTCGGTTATGTCTAACTTGGTCACATTGAGGCTGTCTTCATTGCAAAAACACTGTGAAGCGTTAGATTTAGCCACCCTTGGTAACTCCAGTAGAAGGAGTTAGTTCAGATATCTTTTCTGCCTGTTGGTCCGTTCCTTATAGGGACTCGGAGATATTTTGTCCCCTTTCTCTTTGGAGAATTTTTTCAACCTATTAATATTTTGAGGCTGCCTTATATAAGCACTTCAGGTCATGCCAGAGCATTTCTGTTAGTTAAGCTAATGGCCACGATCATCTCCTTTGCTATGGGTGATCTGCTGGTACACCTGATTCATCGCTACTACTATGTACTTTGGTAGTGTCGCAGTGTTTGCCAATTACTAAAATTAAAATTAATTCTAGAATTCTTATGGGAAAGAAGAGTCCCATTTCTGATGCCTAGTTCACATTTGAATAATTTAGACAAATCACCGTTACTAAAATGATGCCACTTCAAGATTTCTTATAATAGGAAACAGTAGAGAATGCTTTAAATATAAATGGGGTAACTTTAAAAACATAATTATAATCTGTTAGTTCAATATATCCTACAAATACTGTATATTTAGATGTTAGGAAGGTTTATTGCATAGAGTAGATGCACAAGCACTAGCTAAAATGCCCAAATTTCTATTAGTGTTGGAACATGGCTTAGGTAACACAATGTCTGCCATTTTTTTCTAAATAGTGGAACAGTTTCACTAAGGTGTATAATAATAATTTATAAGAACTCTGGAATAAAGAATTGGAATATCCTATATTAAGAGATCAAGAGCTGAGAGTCATAAAGAATATTAAACATTTTCTTATGGTCTTCAATATGAAATTAAGGCAGGTAGTCCTTAACTTACAACCAGCATGGTGGTTTTTAGCACTGAAAAAATGATTTACAACCAGTCCTCACACTTACTGTTGTTGTAGCATCCAGAGGGTCCTGCAATCAAAATTTGGGCGCTTGACAATCTTCATGTATTTACATTGCAATCTCCCAGGGTCATAGGATCACCATTTGCAACCTTCTCAGCTGGCTTCCAACAAGCAAAGTCAATGGGGAAAGCCAGATTCATTTAACAACTGTGGTGATTAATTTAACATCCATGGCAAAAAAAAAGACACATAAAATTGGGCAAGTTTCATTTAACAACTGCCTTTCTTAGCAACATAAATTCTTGTCCAAAATGTGATTGTAAGTCGAGGACTACCTGTACCACAAAATGGTTTTTGCTTTTTATTTTCCTATTTATTGGGCAGCAGGGAGAATATTTAGAAGAGTCTAGCTATGAACATTATTATATTGAAATATAATATGAGTAATTGGCTTGTCCTGGTATTGGGCCGATTGCGTATGTTATGCTAAATTAGTTAATATAATTCAAATTGATTACATGAAGTAGTATAAATTTATTGAGCATTGGGATAAGCAAAAAAGATTACAATCCAGTGTTTGAAAGATAATTTCAGTCCTACATTTGTTATCGTTGATAATAGATATGTAATGTTATGACTGGATATGTATTTGCCACTTACAAACAAACTTGGTATGTGCTTGCAGTTTATGAGTTTATTATGTTCTTTATTAACGTAATAAACTGCTTAATATTATTTAGGGTGGTCAGAATTTAAATTTTTTGTTGAAAGTTAGATTGAATAATTTCTTTTATGCAAGATTTTGTTGTTTATTTTTTCCTGGTAGTTTCATTTGCAAAGCTTCTGCAGTATGATTTCATAATTTACAGTACTATATGTTTGTCAGCAAATCTGTTAAAAATTTGTTTAACTGATGTCCAAGATCTCGAGTTGAGTTTGAGATCTTTGAGCCATTACCACAGTATCTATCAGTTAGAATCACTAAAAACGATTTGAGGTCCATTATGAAGTAGATGTTCTAATACAATAACACAGCCCAAAGTTCAAGAAACAGGTACAGTATGTAGAAGACTTCCAATTGGTTCTTTGTTCCAGTAACAACTAGAATATCCAAGAATTTCAAAAGGGGAATGGCATACTAATAGAGGAGATTCTTTAAAATTCAAAGATACCTTGCCAACCAGCTGCTCTCAGACTGATAGCTGTCACAGCACTGCACTAACCCGTAGTTGGACTATTCTGATTTCTCTGAGCTTTGAAGTTCTCTGTCCATTTGTACTTCCTAATTTTGGATACTCTGATTCACAAAAATATTTGTGAGCAGCAGCGTTAAACAGTGGACTGCGTTCTCAGGGGAGAAAAACATCTAAAGCCACTACAGACATTCCTTTGCCTCACAGCAAATTTGCTGATTTCTTCTACCTCAGAAATAGAACTATTTGGCAGATTTTGTTCTGTGAGAATGAGAGAGATTTAGATATAGAGAAATTATAGAGAAATAGAATCCATCTATTTGGATGTATCAGTGTAAATGGATATTATAAAAAACAGAAGCAGAACAGCCAAAATTTTGTGTGTGTGTAAAACAGATGAAGGAAGCCCACTTTTTATTTCTGGCTTCGTAAAAACATTGCGTTAGCAAAACCAGTTGAGTGTGTCTAAGAGCTGAATGTTTAGAAGAGGAGCTTGTGAGAGCAAGAAATCCATAAAATACTACTGCACTGCTTCTAAGTCATTAATCTTTTTATGCAACAAATATAAATATAAAAATTTGGCATCATCCTTTATCTGTATTACACTTAATTGCTTAATTTCAGCATTGTGTCTGCCATCATCTAGCATAATAAAGTTTCAGTCTTTTAGAATTGGGTGAAAAACATATTTTAAAACTTTTCAGTTTGATTATAGAAAGTGATTGTTTTAGTACCTTAATAATTTCATATTGCTGATTCAAGTATATAACTTCCTACTTACCATTATATAGTTAGACAATCAATGTAGTGAGTACTGTATATTATTCTGAAAATCATTCAGAACTGTATAAGGAAAATACCTTAACAAACGCAGGCAGTTAATTAGCTATTTGAGAGGGCATTTATTTTTTTTTCTAATAAATAATCCAGATAACCAATTAATCTATAGCTATTAAATTATGAATAGTTCAGAAAAAGGCCAAATATGACCATTTTTGGTCAGATTGAGAAATCCTTATAATATATAAAGATAAACGGGAGGAAGAAGATTGCTGATTATCTATCCTGGAAAAATCAGCCTTAAAGACAGACAGATACCAGTCAAAGTCACATAGATGCAGTGGAACAGATGCAATAGAACAATAGATAGAAATCATTCCGGTCAGTGAGAATATATGTGCTATTTACTTAACTCTTCTCAGAGACCCCTGTAATCATAGACAGCAACCCCTCTGGTTAAATTTCATATGATCTGTAGACGTGTAATTGTTGCCATTTTAGTTAAATTTGATTGGAACTGAAAACCAATGGTTCCTATATTTGTTAAACTAGCACAGATGGGTATATGTCATAAGTTGTCCTAGAGGAGGGGTGTCAAACTGGTGGCCCGCAGGCCACATGCGACATGTGCAGGCAATGCCCACCCCAGCTCCACAAAGTGAAAAATACGTCACAAAAGTCACATGAAAGCAATGTGACGCCGCAGGTTTGACATCCATGTCCTAGAAGATCCCCATTGGATGGGATGGGGAGGAGGTAGCAGGCATGCTAGCAGACAGAATTGTTAGACATTGTACAAAACGAAATGTTCAGCTAAACGATTTAAAAGGTGAATATGGTGAAAAATGTTGTTTCCAGATGTATGTCTGGGGACTGGGTTTGTTGTTGTGTGTCATGTGAAACGAGCACAATGTATTCAGATTTCATAATTTGTAGTCACTTTAAAATTACGTTTGAAACTAATACAGTTGATGAGAGATCACCAACCATAGCAACTAGCTACAGGTAGTCCTTGACTTACAGCAGTTCATTTAGTGACCATTCAAAGTTACAACATCACTGAAAAAAAGTGACTTTTGACCATTTTTTTCCACACTCAACGATTATTGCAACATCTCCATGGTCACGTGATCAAAATTCAGACACTTGGCAACTTACTCATATTTATGACAGTTCCTGTCCTGGGGTCATGTGATCTCCATTTGTGATCTTCTGACAAGCAAAATCAAGGGGGAAATCCATATTCACTTAACAACTCCTGTTACTAACTTAACAACTGCAGTGATTCGCTTAACAGCTATGGCAAGAAAAGTTGCAAAATGGGGCAAAATTCACTTAACAAATGTCTCAGCAACAGAAATTTTGGGCTCCATTGTGATCGTAACCCGAGAGCCACTTGTACTTGCTAGAGCAGGGATGGGCAATTTTCCCAAGAGACCACATGAGAAACTGGGACTGTTATGGAGGGCTGAACCAACAGCAACAACACATTACTGTGAAGGTGGATAGGCACGCACGCACAACATATGTAATTTGGAAAAAATGGTCACCTTCAAAATAAAAGCAATGCAGTTGTATTGTGTGCATGGCACATGTTTATTTACATTTGATTTTTAATTTCCGATTGATCCCATGTTCAGGGACAGCCAAAGAGTCAGATATGGCCTGGGCCCATAAATATCTAGGTCTATACTAGAGCATCTAGCAGTACCAGACAGGGAGAGAATGTCAATAATTCTTCAATTACTTGTTTGACTATTTTCACTCATATTGTCTACCAGAAAGAGTTTGCTCCTTTCTTCCAAATTCTACTAAAGGTAGTTGGGGCTGTTTTGTTTTTATAATCTATGAATTGTCCCATAATTTATTAACATTAGAGGAGAACTACAAAGCATCCACCAAAGCATAGTTTTCCAACCTATACAGGTAGTCCTCGACTTAGAACAGTTCATTTAGTGACCGTTCAAAATTATGACACCAAAAAAAGTGATATTTTTTTTCTCCCACGATCATTGTAGCATCACCATGGTCATGTGATCAAAATTTAAACACTTGGCAACTAACTCATGGGTCATTCCATGTCAAGTGGTCTGATTTCAGAAAAGTACCCCGCTCAACCATCACGGATTTCGATGAAATTTTGTGTGAACATGCACACATGTCCCCAATGAACATTGGTAAAGTGTTACA
>JANHFL010002492.1:240225-255057 GCA_032468155.1 Oxyrhabdium leporinum | reverse complement strand
TTTGGTCAGATAAAGCTACACATGATAATCACTGAGATTATCATGTGTAGTTTCCCTGACCAAATTTCAAAAGCAGAAAACTGGAAATAACTTTACTACATGAAGTAATGGGTTGGGTTGGTATGCAGTCGGTGGGCAGGGTACGGCTGGCTCCCATTTTTTTAATGCCTTCCTATTGATCGGCTGGAAGTGTTGGAGGACTATTGGGTCGCTACGGCAGTGGCACAAACAATGATTGTGTGACAGTTCCCTGTAATAATAATAGGAAGCGAACGGAAACTAGAATAGAGACCTATTGGTCTTAAGTTATACAGTTATAAAACCAATATAAAATATTGAACTGCAAGTTATGAGGGACAAGGAATAAGAAGAAGAGCCGTACAGTACTGTGTTTTCTAGCATTCCTGAGATATGTAGCAGAATGGAAAGTCCTGGTTATTACTGGTAGCTATAAATATCTTTAATGATGAACCAAGTTTACTTTTTAGGTTTATAAATGGCTCAAAATTTAGAAATATTGCAAAATGATACTCCTTAGGGCTCAGTTTGGAAGAGCTAATAGAAGTTTAAAGGTGAATGGAAAAACATGTAAAGCAGATGTATAAGTTGCATGGACAAATTTTGGCTATGCATCAAGGCCTTCTTTAAATAAAATCTGGACACAAGAGACATTCATAGGAATGCCATCCTTCCTTTTCATGCCCAAAAAGTTCTGTGCTACAGCTCACTAGCAATTTACAATGATAAAAATATGAAAGCGGTACAACTAATAAAATCAAAGTAATACCAACTAGATTCATATTAATTGCTTTCCCCCTATTGAAATTTCTCCATTCTGAGAGCCCTTGAGGAAAGAATTAATATATTGATTAATATATTGATAACTAATTGTGCTTCTTGATTCCATAATCCAACTCAACTGTCATATTTAAAACGAGGCATGGGCTAAATCTCTCCAGAAATTCAGTCCCAAACTCAGGAAATGGTTATCAGCAGGAACCTCACAGGAACGTCACAGATTCAAGATACATTGATAACAAGAAGGAATTCATAAATAGAAATCAGGCTCATTATTTGAATGAATGGGTGGGTGGGTGGGTGGGTGAATGTGTCTCAGCTTGAGAGTTTCAAATTTAAGCACTCTTGTCTTTTAAAGCAACAAAGCTTTACGG
Source organism: Oxyrhabdium leporinum (assembly GCA_032468155.1). Classification (NCBI taxonomy): domain Eukaryota; kingdom Metazoa; phylum Chordata; class Lepidosauria; order Squamata; family Cyclocoridae; genus Oxyrhabdium; species Oxyrhabdium leporinum. The sequence goes on along the minus strand of JANHFL010002492.1, from coordinate 253,885 downwards.
TGTATGTGTGTTTTTGGTTTTTTGTAACCAACATTTAAGATTTGAAGGTTCTCTTTGTTTATATGATAGTTTTGACTGGCCTAGGCCATGCTAATTGCCACCATTCTCAATTACAGACTTTCATTCAAGGAGGTATATGAAGAATAAATTTGTACCTGACATTGATCTAGGAGTGAATGGGATAAATGTATAAAAAAATTGAGCTGTATTGATGGTTCTAAAATTTGGGAAATTAAAGAGTAAATAAGCTCCACAGGTTTCTAAAGCAGCAAATAAATAGAGTGTAAATATTGCTGGAATTACTGTTTGGGGTTATGAGTGGCAAAAGTCACTATAAATTCTGGTTTGATTGATTTGCCAATAAAGCATAGAGTATCTTCTCATAAAGATCAATTCGTAGGCTGAGGTTACTGCAAACTGGATTACTTCTTTATATAAGGGGAATCTAAATTTGCTTATTTGGAAATAATGCAATCACTACCACTATCAAAACAATTAAGACCACATCATAGACTATAGGATATCATGTGTTTTCTATTTATGATATCAGCCCAGTCAACTTGTGTTGGGTTTCTGGGGCAGCATGCATAAACTACAATGGCAAATGAGCTAAAGAACAGATGGGTTCTTACCCTTTATAGGTAATAGGCAGTTACTGAGCATGTTGTTCATTGGCATGATGAATATAAAGTTGACTTATTTGCTACAGTTCCTTGGCATGATGAAGAATGTGAAGATATATAATTTCTGACTGTTCGAAGTTTTGTTATAGTACTGGAGTATAAAATAAACTCTTAAGAGTTATCTGCAAATGAAGGAATCTGTAAGCCTAAATGAATTAATGTTTGGCCTCAGCCTTTTAATTTAACCAAATTGTAATATTTGTACTTATGTTTTTATTATTAAATATGTTGTATTTGCCTGTAAGTGATTCTTCATACTCTGTAAACAGAACGTGGCAAAATGCATAAATTGTTAAACTACTTTCATACTCATGCATCTCGTTTGCTATTTTGTATTCCTGTTTCAGATTGTGTGTTGGAAAGAATAATGTTTCCAAGACTCACAAATTTATACAATATACAGTAACTTTGGAGGTTTTTGTTTAATCTGGAAAAAACGGGAATGGGATAGAATAATTTTAATAGTTTTCATATAATTCAAGAAATACCAGGATGTGAAGGACAGGCCACTAATTAGTGAAACTTTATTTTTTTTCTTCCAAAATATTATAATTATACTATTTCTGGGACAAAATGATGCTGCCAAGAAATGTTTTGTTTTTGCCGGCAATTACCACAGGGTCCAGTGAAAATTAACATGCAAGAATTGTAATCAGAATGCACATTTTTGTTCTCTTCCAAGTGAGCAAAGTAGACATTTCCATTTTTCTTTCAAAACAGAGTTTAGAGAAATGTGTTGTAATTGTTTTCATTGTCATAATATTTATATTTAAATATAATAGAAAGTGATCTGCACTCAGATAATATTTACAATTTAACTGCAGAAAACTAAGAATGAGAACATAATTGTACATTAGAACAGTGGCCCCTAACCTTTTGGGCACCAGGGACTGGTTCTGTGGAGGCAAGTATTTCTGCGGACCAGAGGGGATGTGGTTTTGTGTGCTGCCTGCATCCCATGAATGGGGCTTTGCTTGTCTGCGTAGCCCGGTTTCTGGCATGCCGTGGTCCAGTGCCGGTCCATGGACCGGGGGCTGGAGACCCCTGCATTAGAATATATGTATCCCAGCTAATATTCTGCATCGTGTTTTCTACATTGGCCAACCTAATAGCAATATGGAAGCCTCAAAGCAGGGCATGAAGGCAAGTTTGATAGCATTATTTTTCATGGCTTTTGTGGAGAATAGGAAGTATACATGCATTTTAATTTAAGTGAAAACATGGCTTGAATTAACTTGTCACTTTCCTTTCTTGCTGTTTAATTAAAGATTATAATACATCTTTCATTGGCCTATCATCTTGTTTTCATAAACAAGGGTCCTTGGTGTTCTCTGAGCTTGGTTGTTTTCTTGCAGATGTTTCATTACCCAAACTAGGTAACATCAGTGCTAGCCCTAGCTTATTTTGAATTTCTAGAATGTGAAATATTTATATAGAGACAAATATTCCCCATATATAGACTCGTAGAGTGTCAATGTAACCTTATTGCTATTTATTCAACTGAGTAGATAGAAGATAGCACATTGGGCTGAAATTTAGATTATCTATGGGGTCCTTGGTGCTCTCTGGTGCTTCGTTGTTTTCTTGCAGATGTTTCATTACCCAAACTAGGTAACATCATCAGTGCTAGCCCCGTAACGAAACATCTCCAAGAAAACAGCCAAACTCAGAGAGAACCAAGAGTCCCTCATTTCAACCCTGAACTACAAATATTCTCCTTTATTGTTCTTATAACGTATTATGCAGATTAATACCGAAGAAAAAGTCATGTAATAGTGTTGAGACCATGACCTTTCCCATTACTCCTGTGGCTGTTGGACTTTGAACTCAGGAATCTATAGTGCCCTTCATCTTAGGCTTTGTTCTGACCATTCTCTCAAGGAATTATCTTTCTTTTGGGGGGAAAAGAAATAATCTGGTCAAAGGATAAATAAGATGTAACCAGGGTACAAAATCATTGTATTTCTGACTGGTTTTAACTTGTTCTTCAGCATTATCTTAGTAGTAGATCATTTTATTGATTATCAAAATTATTTCTTGTAAGTTCTTGTAGCAAGAAATTATTTTTGGACACACCATTTCTAACTTTCAGAGTGCTACTAAAAATTTATTGGTTTATTATTGAATTATATTGAATCAATAAGAGTACCTTTAGATTCAAAATGTGGACTAATGTGTAGTTTCTATCTTACCTTTAAATAACTTGAAATTGAGATATAATTATTGGCTGGAAATGTTTTAAGTTTTAAAACTTTATGCAAAATAAATCTATCTCTGAATACTAACAGCTTTGCACAAGTGGATGTTGCTTCTGTTACATACAGAAGAACACTGAATTTTGCAAATACCCTTGACCTGATCTAATTGCAGCCACACCAAAAGCAGTTAGATCAGGGGTGTCAAACTCAAGTTTGGGGTCCTTGGGGTGCTTAGATCTGGCCCATGGGGCCACCCTGGAAACAGCAAAGATCCGGTCCGCAATGCCTCTGCCAGCGAAAACGGAGCTCGGGAGGACTGCATTTGTTAGATTAGAAACAAGGTTGTTAAGTGAATTGACTTTGCTTGTTGGAAGGTCGCAGAAGGGGATCACATGATCCTGGGACACTGCTGCAGTCATAAATATGAGTCATTTCCCAAGTGTCTAAATTTTGATCATGTGACCATGGGGATGCTACAGTGGTCATAAATGTGAAAAACAGTCATAAGTCATTTCTTTCAGTGCCTTTGTAACTTGGAACGGTCCCTAAGTGAACTTGTTGTAGGACTACCTCTATATGCTGACGGTTTATTTAAACTGAATTTGTACATCAGTTATGATTGCATGACCTCTGTAGATCCTATACGCTAAATTAAAAAAAATAAAAACCTACAGCCTTTCCTACTATATTCCATGTTATTGCAAATGCTCTCCTGTTTTCCTGAAGTGGCTTTGAGGTATCGGGTGGAAAAGCTGCAGTGGTAGGGAAGCAGAATTTGAAAGAAATTGAATACAGTATATAGTAGAACTGGAAAAATGTCCAGTACAACAGCTCTGTTGATTACAGCTTTGTACGGATGTACAAAATTCATTAATGTGACACAGATTCATATGCTTTTGAGGCATGTCAAACTATCTCTGGACTATCCTGCTCTAAGGGTGGTAAGCCATTTTCCTAAAGTAAATCCTCTGAACCAGAAACAGTTCAAGTTGTACCACTTCCAGGTCAGAAAGATTAAAAAACGGCTGAGTTAAATCTCCAAGAATGGCATGTTCCCAATTAGATTTTTTGCATCCGGGAGAAACTCAAATATTCTGGGTATTATGCCACGGAGCAATTATTTTTGTATGTCTCTATAAGTTTTAAAGTTATGTAAGGAACTTGTCATCTTGTCTGAGCATAGTTTAGAATGTATGTTATATATTACATTTTTTAAAAAGATGCTACTACTGTAATTTAACATTTGCATTCAGGGAAAAATTGCGTTCATTATTATAGTGAAGAAGTCATCAAAACTATATGTAAATAATTATGGCTTTTACATTAATTTGTATCTTTTTTTAGGTTATCATGAGTACCACATATGATTGGATTAAACTAATAAATGCTGAAGATGATCCCTTTTGTAGACAAGACTTTTAAGATCTGGGATTTCATATAATGAAGGTAAGGAAAATTACTCTCCTGCAAATAACCAGGCATTAAAATTAGGCATTAAAAATACTTGTCACTTGTATGATCATATTTGAATCAATATGAAATCGAATAACGGTGGATTTAAAGAAGCATGCCCATGTAATCATAATTTTTAATAAGCTGCCTATGACTAGACAATTTGACAATTTGGTTGATGATAGTGGTTATTCATACGGGTGTCCCTACCCTAATCTCGCTGACATGTATGGCTTATAATGTAAGGAAGGCGAGGTTCCAACTGTTCTGCTTCTGTAGACTATAAAATTAAAAGGTTGAATGGTTGGTATTAATATTATGAAATTCTGAGTGAAAGTGGATGCCTAGAGTATCCTGCCTAGACTATCGGTGGCCAAGCTGCATTTGTTGATTGCTTTCATCCTGAGAAAATATTGGAATCCGGTTAACGTTTCTAGTTTTTTATTGAGTCATTTGTATTAAATAAATATTCCTAAAAAACTAATAACAGAATTAGGATCAGGAATACATGTAAGATTTGGACTATACATAATAATATTGTAAAAAGCAATGTAAAATGTAGAATGTGTTTTCTTATTGATTTAAGCAGCAATGCTCAATAAGATTTTTTAAGTAATCTGCTTTGTAAAAGATATTTTATATATCTCTAAAAACAAAATGCATTGTAAGTTCTAAAATAAGTAGCTGACATTAAGGAAATTTTAATGCTTATTATTTATTCTCACTGCAGTTTCACAAGGCTAACATAACTACTGTGCATATTTTGCAAGTCTGTTACAGAAATGCAGAATTTTATTTTATCTCATCATTTTCACTTAGGTCATTAATAAATATAGGATTCACAAATATCCTTACAGTTAGCAGAATACATTTGACACCTTTATTGACTTGGTATTTTAAAAAATCTCATCTTTCTTTAAGGTACTAAGACAAGTAAAATAATAAATAATGTCATAAAATTAAATATTAAAAAAAAACCACCACATGAGACTTAAACTGCAATCCAGTTTATGCTTCATGATTGACTTTCATATCTCAGACAGTTTTTATCATGTAATATCCATGTCTATCTGATTTTTATACAGGAAAAATAATAGTAAACAATAGAGATGAAAAAGAGGTACTGCATAACTAAATTCAAAGGAAAAACTACTTGGATTTCCAAAGATGAAATTATAATGCAGTAGGAAAAATGTAGTTTCCATTCAAGGTTAAAGGGATCCAAGATTAGGAAGACACAAACTATGAGAAATGCTGATGAAGTAGAGATGTAACAAATAAATGAAGAAATAAGGTATTTAACAGTTTAGATTTTTTTACTTCATATAAAATCTCTTAGATTTAACCACCAAAATAACTAGTAAATCAACCCCACAAAAAATTGACTTGCCCTTTAAAAAGTTCCAAAATGTTTGTGGGATAAATACTTTTATTATATGAAATCATAAAAATTAAAGCTCTGTGTCTGCTAAAACTCTTCATTAGATAATAAACAAAGGCAACGTAGGGAAAAGAGATTGTGCTGAACCATAGAACCATAGAGTCACATTCTGGTTCATGTATTACTCTAAAGTAATATTCTTCCAAGCTAGTAGGAGAAGGCAGTAGTGCTTAGGGGACTGTGTCTTAAAACTAATAAATCAGATATTGATATATAGTGGCTTCCCAGAATGTGTTTCTGGCATCAGCTGGAATATACTTCGCATTGGAAATTGTTCAAATAAATAAATTGATGCAGCGTGGCCAAACTAATTTTAAAATGCTGATTTTAATAAAGATTGTACAATAATGTACTCAAAATAATTTGCTGGAAACTCTTGCAATGAATTTATTTTTATGTCATAAAATCATCAGTTTTAGAAACTTAACATATGACTGTTTTGGTAAACCACAATAAATAACGTTCAGACTATCCCAGGAGCAAAAGAAGAAATGTGGTTAGAATGCTGAGTCAGAAGATCATTGAGAGATTGATGGCTCGGCAGTTTGAAACCCGAGAGCAGGCCCTGTGACCAGATGAGCTCCCAGCAATTTGTCCCGGCTCCTCCCCACCTAGCAGTTTGAAAACATGCAAATGCAAGTAGATAAATAGGCATCACTTAAGTGGGACAATACCAAGGACATGAAAGGAGCCTCAGACGTTCCCTGGGCAATGGTGATGTCACTAGCTAATCCTTTCAACCCGGAAGCGCCATAGTAGGTGCTTCCAACGTGAATATAGTAACACCATACTATGGAGGTAGCAGGTTTTGCAGGATATGGAAAAATAAATGCATGGTAAGATCATTTTCTAGAGCAGAATGTGTTTCTATCATAACCTTCTCTCAGTCAAACAGGTAAAACAAGGATACACAAAGTAAATGCCTAGGCTTCTGTAGTTATGGATGATTATCTGACACCTGACTCTTATGTAGCATGCAATGTGTTCTGTGGCCCATTTTTCTGATGCTATTTCCCTTCAATACCTTGTTTGTTCCCTGTGTGTTTTTATGATTGTTCTTTTGGGCTCAGTGCATTACTACTGAGTAAGTTGTGTTTAAGTCTTGTTGTATTAGAATTCTAAAGATGAAGATGGTTTAAAAGGCATTTGGTATAAGGATAGTCTCGGTATGTGTGGAAATCAGACTGGAGTGACCTCACTTTCTTTAAGTGGTATGGAAGAGTAATGTGCTGCTAAGATGTGAAGAACAAAAGCCAAAAGGAAATAACTTCGTTTATAACAATTGATTAGCAAAGGACTAATTTCTAAAAATAAGTTACTAGAAAACTACACGGACACCTTATTAAAGTAATTTAGAAAGCAGGATATCAGGATTTTTTAAATGTTTTTTTTTAAAAACGAAGCTATTTCCAAGATACTCATATTAAAAAGAGTAATGAGCAACTGCACATTTAATTTCTGAACTTGGTTTCTTCACAGGTTAGTTGGCAGATTCTTTTTTAGCAATAAACACAAAATAAAAGCAGCAGCAATTACAGTTCTATAAATTGTAAAACAGGTGACTTTTCTAACATCTCCTATTTCTCGCATACCCATGGGAGAAATGTCTTTGCTCACATGTTAAACACAAAAGATATTAGGTTGCATCCTGTTTATTGAATGATAATTGCATTTTGATCGAATGTCACCACCATAGTTCTTTACAAACAACTCATCTCCACAGTAAATTCTGCCTAGTCAGAGTGATATAGTCAGGAAAATTGTTCGATGGCTTATCTTATCCTCATTCTATTTCTCTACAAGTAAAGACATAATAAATTTGGAGAGGGTTCCACTGTTTCTAAAATGCTCTACTATGATTCATTCCGATATAAGTGCAGCTGTCTATGTGTAGCTTCATTGAAAGACTCAATGCAAATTAGTTGAATGTGGATTTGAGCAACTTGTGCCAAGCAAACAGGATATATATTCCCTGTAATTTATCAGCCACCTTATGTACTTGAGGAAAGTGAACAGAGCACTATTGAATACTATGTTTAACCCATAAACACAGTTTCATATGCTGTGTAGAGATCCTTCATTCATTTTTAATTAAATTAAAAATTTAAGCATCCATTGCAGATGTATAAAGAACATTTCACCACTGTCTGTTTAGGATTTTTTCCCCCGAATCAAATAAAAGTGATATTGTCAGTGAAATTCAGGTTTTGCAGTTTCTTCAGACTTGCTCAAGAACTTTAGATTTTTTTTTAATGTCATAATTTTCTTGTGGTTGTCATTGCTTGTGTTTATAAAGGCATGGAGCTAGCTATGCTTGTCTTCTCTCATTTTAAACAGTCAAAATGTTACAGTTTGTGATCTTAGTGATTTTCGTAACTAATTTTGCATTCTCAACTTTATGATGGTATCAGAATGAATTCATAGTTCCTATACTGGCCTTATTCCCAAATAAGATTATTTAGAAATATTATGTCATACATTTTCTTTGTTTTCAAGGCAGCAGATATACATACAGCTAAATAACTCACTGTTGCTTATACATTAAGAGTACAGTTAAACTGAACTGATGGTAATCTTTATTGTACCTGACATAATCTACATGCTATATATTTAAGATCTGCATACTGTATATGTCAGTTGTTCAATTGACATTGCAATTTGTGGCTAACGCATCATAAACTTCTTTCTCTTCGATTTTAGTCTGTATGAAAGATCTGTAGACCAACATCTACTTAAAATACCCAAATTCTGAAGTCTTAGTAGTCATTAAGCAAATCTAATTTTTATAGATCCCTTTGATAGTGAGCCCATCCATGGGGAGGCATGAGAAAATGTACAGTGCAAATTCCACTCCTCATGTACTTACATGCAATGTCGTAACTCAAGTATTAAAGGACAGAGAAAGGACATTATGGCATCCTGAAGCATCTTTCATCAACTTAACATCATAGCTTGCCATGAACACCTGTCCTTTACTATCAGAAAGTAACATATATTATACTATACAGATAGTTCTTGAGTTACAACTGTAATTGAACCCTGCAATTATGGTCACAAGTCATGGTGGTCATAAAACAGGACAACATGTGACCGGAGCTAATTTTATGACCTTGCAGCAGATGTTAAGCAAGCCCATTTTTCACTATGAGATGGGATGTGGAATAAAGAGATAAATGTCTGTTACATTACAGGGGGTGAAGAGTTGCTAAATTTGTTTATACTGGTGACGAAGGTTAGAAGTCACTTTTTAAAACATTTTCTCTTTCTTTATTGCAATCTTATTTTTGTCTTCTCTCTTTTTCCTTCGCTTTGTTACTCTTTATTTCCTTTTTACATTTAGGTTGTATTAGATTTTACTATTATAATCAACTTATTAATAAAACTCTGTGTGTGTGTGTGTGTGTGTACACCAAGCCCTTTATTCTAAGAAGAACCAAAAGCGATTTTTAAACAAGATTGATCAGTGCTGCTGTTCGTTGAGAAATGGTGCAGGACTAACTAAGGCCACAAACCAAGTTTGTAAATCCAGCCCATCTAACTCTTTGCCTTTGTGAAAGATTCAGGAAATTTCAGCTGTACATTTATAAAAAATAGGATAATGAGTAGTTTTCCTTTTCTTTGAAGGCTTGAATGATTAAATTTATTTGTATTCACATATTTAAGAATGCCACTTGTGCATCTTTTATTTTGATTTGGACACAAGGTGGGGGTTTTTCTTCTTCTAAAGTAGTATTTGAAAATCATGTTACAAAATACATTAAAAAAATAGTAACATTTACAAGGGGTGCTTATCTTCCTACCGTAGCAAGCTGTCATATTTTTTTGCTTTGGGGCAGACTTCAGAGTAGAGTTGTAAAGAACATAAGAATTTCATTAATATGGACTTGTATGTCACACCTTTTGTAGTTTAGATTTCATGAATAATAATGTTTTTAAAACCAATTATAGTAGTAATTTGGCTTGTCTGCCTCTCACCCCCACCCCCACTATTCATGTTATGCCAATAAAATAGGTTGGAACTTATTTTTGTTTTTAAACAAGGTGCTTCCTCATTACATCCAAATTTGAGATTTTTGTTTATTGAATTAAAGGTCAAAAACATTATGCTTGCTATCTTTCCATCACACAAGATGGAAAAAGTTAAAATAGAGATTATGGTTCCTGAAGATGTGCTCACTGTAACAAAATACAAAGCTTTTCATGAAAGGAATTGTATACATTCAGGGAACTGTTGCTATAGCAAATCTGTTGTGTGTGTGAAAATGAGTCCAGAAAAATATTCCCAAGCAAAAAGTCAAATTATTACAAAGAGCGAGATAGTTTCTATCAGTGCAAAATAAATTGTTATTTCAGTAAAGATGGAATCTCATGAGTGGATGAACAAGAAAGCAAAAAGAGAGCAGGTGTGCTAAACAGTCATTACTTTTAAAGAAGGCTACACTGAATAGCAATATGAATATTTAAGATTTTTTTTTAATTATACAATTGCTCACTGTTGCAAAAATTCAGTCTTGACTTTGGATATGGAATCAGTGAGTAAACACGATTTATAATGCTTTGGTATATTTTGGTACAGCAGTAGCTCTGTATAGGGTCTGGTTGTACATGCTAACTCCATCTCTATGTCCTCATCTCTACTGGTCCTAACCTCTTTGTACTAAAATTCTATAGTAAATTGAAAGATCTGAAAGGAACCCCTTTGTGCATTCATCTAAGCATGCTTGAACCCAATGTCACACTCTGTTTTTGCGATCTTGATGTCTGATCTGAAAGGAAATATACATAAGTAAGTATAAACAGAAAGTAGTTTGGGGATAGTGAAAAATCTGTAATAATAATCAGGAAACAGCATGTGACTAGTTCTGTGCTACTGATGCAAAAATATTTTACAACTATATAGTTGACATTGCTGGGTAGATAAGAAGAATTTAAAAGGTCAAACACAATGTTAATAATAATAAAAATATCATTAGTATACTTTGATTAGTAATGCTTATCATTGATTAGTAATACTTCCTTTTTAGTAAATATGAAAAAGAGAAGAAAATCATGTAAGAAATGAGGCAAATAATGCCAAAAGAAGAGTGTCATGATTTACCACAGTAAAATGCTGCTGATATCTTTATTTTTTTATGTTGCAATGTTTTTATTGCAAATGTAAGTTGCAAAAAGTTTTTGAGAGTCGGGTGGTTTAATATATTATTGCTATTTTTGTGGTTGCTCACTCAGTCAGTCAGATGTTTAGATTAGATATGGCATTTTTATCCACCTTTCAAATCCTTCCCAAGAACTAGAATAGGCAGGTGTCGTTTGATGGTGTTATTATTATGATTATTCGCGTAGTCAGCCAAATCTATTATTATATATAAAACATTGTGAAATTACAGCTGCCAGATCTTTCGCTGATGTTGGCCTTCATTCCCAGTGAATTCTTCCCAAGAACCTAGTAATGTATCGCCATAGTATGTGTGCCGATCCAAGAATTGTGATATTGGTAGGCTTCATTCTGATGGCTCCTGAATGGTTTGCCCATTGTGCGTTTCAATTTCATTTCTGTTCATGATTTTACCCACTGGTACTCCACAACTTATGACCATAATGGAGCCTGCCCACTATGGTCATAAAACTGGTCACCCATGTGACCAACCCAATTTTATAACCTTTATTTGCGGCATCAGGAAATGACCGTCACAGTTGTTAAGCAATCACTGCAGTTATAAATCAATTTGTTTGCTCGCTATGGGCTGAGTTTGCCAAAAACTAGCAGGAGATGCCAGTTTTCAACAAAAACATTGTAAAATGCAGTCACATGACCGTGCAGTCACATGATCGTGCAGTCGCATGATCATCCTTATGAAGCAAATGTGAGGTGTTTTTTGCTGCTTGACATCAAAGATTTGTTTGCACCAAATCACTGAAATTATTTTCACTGATAATGGTCACTGAATGAGTTTATTGAATGGGGGGGGGGTTGCCTGTGGGTTGTTGAAAGGCAAGGCAAGCATGAGGCCATCCCATGCTCTTCTCTGATCTTAAACATGATAAAATATTCAGGTTCAGTTTATGAGCTGGTTACAGGAACATAACCTTGGTATATAGAGATTTCATTCAGGTAGAGTTCTGCTATAATTTACCCAACCCCAACAATTAACAAATGGTTCTAGGAGAGGAGTAGGCAGAACTGGGGGGTAGAGTTAAACACAAGATCAGTTTAAGGTCCTTGCATTGCCACAAGAGATCTACAGTAATTCCAGTTTCCCCTTGAATTCCATTGATCCTTATCTAGCGCCAATTTAGTGCTGACCATCAATTGATTGGATTCTTGTGTATGAGCTTGAATAAATCTTCTATGCTGCAACCTTACAAGGGCTCCTGATTCTTTGTGCCTGACAGATGTTTTGGGATTGCGTCCCAGGCACCTATTGCTATTGATACTACCTTTGCTGTCTTTTCCCACTGTCATTCTATTCCTGTTTTCAGGTCTTCGTATTTTGTTATCTTCTCCAGATCTTTCTCTTCTTTTCTGCTGTCTCCAGTACTGTCGAGTCTGCTATCCACGCTTTTTTTGGTCTTTCTTACTGACAATTGCTAAGTCTGGGGTGTTATGTAGCAGGTGCCTGTAAAGACCCAGAACACTTTAGCTTCTTCGTTTTCAATGACTTTCTCTATTTTATGGTCCTACCAGTTCTTGCTTGCAGACAGATGGTATTTCTTGCCAATCTTCCAAAGCACCATTGTTGCTGCTTTGTCATGCCATTGTCTGTAGTCAGTCAGTTTGTGCCATATTATTGCAGCAGCTAACCAGGTGGTCCACTGTTTCTTTAGCTTTCTTTAGCTTTGTGCTATCTATTGCTGTCTTCTCAATTCTGGCTTTGTATGCATTTGTTCTTAAGGCTTGGTCTTGTGCAGCCAGAATTAGCCCTTCTGTCTCTTTCTTCAACGTTCCTGTTTTTAGGCATTGCCAGGTTTTGTTGTTATGTGCTTTGCCTGCTATTTTTTTTTAATGTACTGGCCATATAATACTGAGATTGTCGTTGCGTTGGGGCTTAAGAAGTAGAATTATGAGAATGGTGCATGTAAAAAACCTTTTAAAATAATTTGTATGTTTCAATTATGCTTTCTGTTATAAATAGTGTAAGAAATCCTTTTTAGCTGTAGTATTTTTCAGGGTTACAATCTCTTTCATTTTCTTAAATAGAGAGTTGAAGTATCAGTTACTAATTCCATGAGAGAAATGGGGATGGCATTATCGTTTTTAAAATGCAGTATACAGACAAATGCTTACCATGGCAACTATCAGTTCACAGGGTGAGGGAAAAGTCATAGGGAGTTTACAAGTGGTTTCTCTTTTATCGGCCTAGGTGGCATATATGATTTCCCCTCCCCTTTTTGCTTTTCTGTGCTGTTGTATTGACAAGGCAAGTCAATTGGCTGTTTTAGTTCTTTAATTTTTAAACGAAGAACTGCAAGTGTGCCATTTCTAGAAAACCAAAGTACATATTCCCTGTCAGCCGAAGGATTTGTTAAGAAACCGTTCATAAAACATGTTATTAAAGGCTGTCACTTTGGGCATAAACATATTATTAAAGCTTGTCACTTCTTTATAAGATGTCTTAAAGGCATTCATTTTATTGGCCAAATTGAAGTTTCTGCTTTTTTACACGTGGACTTCTTAAAAAATAATTTCCTTTTTGCCTGCTTCTAAATTACAGTAAATTGAAGCAAAAGACAATAATGTTGCTTGCAGAGTTTCCTTCTGTATTTAAAACGGCATGCTGATGTATTTGTACACTTCCGTCTGGGGTGGGCTGCTGGGGGTTCGCGGGGGTTCGGGAGAACCCTTTGCTAAGACTGCGGAGTTCGGAGAACCCCCAAAACCCACTCCT